>CAUZXS010005459.1:0-107500 GCA_963585895.1 Sepioteuthis lessoniana | reverse complement strand
AAACTAATGATAAGATCCTATTCCAATTACTCAAACGCAATTTTAATAAAAAGCTTAAACATACATTTACTGTATGCTTAATTAAAAAGAAGTTTTACACTCTAGCTAAATTATTTTTAGTTGACATTAAAAAGTCAAAAATTGATATTGCATACACCTTTCAACAGATTGACATATCTCTTGATTTTATAAGGGATAAAACATTCATTTACATAGTTATTTTTGTTTTTAAAATTTTATATAAACTCTGGTTAACTTGCCAAAGTCGTGATTGGTGTATATATATAAGAAGCCTTTTATATATTTCAAGACATTTTTTGAATAATTTTTATTAGATTTAAACCTGTTTTAACAAAAAACATACAGAATAAGTATTTTATAGTATAGCATATAAGAACCTCCTCCACAATCTACATTTAATATTACAGTACTCATATATAAAATTATAGCAAATAATTTGATATAAAATTTTAACTAGAATTTATAAAAAATTTTTTAGCAAAATGTTGACAATATCTGGAGCAAACTAATAATAATAATACAAAAACAACACCCCCACAAAAAAAAAACCCCAACTAAATATTGCTATAAGACTGGTCTTCTTGAGTTAATATTAATCTTTGGTTCAAGTTCTATCGCTTTTTGAACTGTAATAACAAACCCTTCTCACTATTGAGTAAAAAAATTTCATTTTTATGGCAGCATGAGTAACGTTTGTTTTGTATGGTGATTTGAGCTACCATAGCAATGGAATTTCTTATTAAACTGAAGATGCCAAAATACATGACCAATAAATATATCTAAGAGTAGATAATAAAGTTATAGAAGGTATAATAATTAATAGTCTACAGTGTCTGGGTAAACATAAGCCTATCAAAGGGGTGTCAAACTTGTTTGGATTTGCAGGCCAGACTGAAGTATAAACTAAATCTTATAGGCTAGATAGGGAGATTCCTTCCTGAAACCTTATTCATAGTGTAGGCCTACATAAATGAATAAATGAACAATATATAACAATTTTATTAGCTATAAAGAAAGGAAAAAAATGTGAGGTGTTAAAGTGTATATTCAGAGATGAATGGAATATATATATATATATATATATATATATATATATATATATATATATATATATATATATATATATATATATATATATATATATATATATATAATAAGGAGGTGCCCGTGGTGTAATGGTTAGTGTCGTAGGAAATGGACATGGCGACACAAGTTCAAATCCTGGACGAGACTGATTGCATTTCACATAGCAGTAATACCCTTGGGAAAGGTATGAATCCAATTATTCTCCCTCCAGCTATGGGTAAATAGTAGGGCAGACTAGGTTCTTCAGCCTTGGTGGGGCAACTAGAGAAGGAAAACTCTGAATTCAAATCTGTTAAACTCCGCTTAAAAATTGACCTTGTGTCATATCCTGCCTGAGCGGAGGGGTTGGTAAATATATATATATATATATTATATATATATATACATACACACACACACTCCTTATGAGTAAGAGTAGAGAGAGTAAAAATAGAGATAGAAATTTTCCAAATGTATCTGAAACACTTAACAGTTAATGGTTTAAGATAAACTGTTTTATAACCTCTATAAATATATATTTAACAGAATATTTAAAAGTTAATAGATAAAATTTTTAAATAGAATTAAGCAACAAGCTGGATTAAACACAATCTGGGGGCTGTATGTTTGGCACCGCTGGAGATATTTCTTTAGTTGGGTAGAAGAGTGTATTGTAATTTATACATCAATTAAGGTATGAATATTTAAATGACCTTCCCCAGTTGGCTGGGGCCGTAGAATACAATGACTGCTTCTCTGCAGAGGGGAAATATCCCTCAATTAGTGTCCTGGATATGACACTAAACAATCTGATGGTGAGGTTCCAGTAATGCTGGATTTTGGGGGAATGTAGAGTACACCTTTATTGCCATCGCTCCCAGGTCCACTCTGGCCTGGAGTGGTAGCACCTGATAGGGTCCTATCTATTGGTCAAATAGAACTAAACTGTGTACTTATGTGAAATAGAATTGTTTTGACATTTAACTGTGTAAACAAAAACTATACTTATACTAAACTGAATTGTTTCTATTAGAACTGTTTGACTAAACTGAATAGCTTGAAATAGAAATGTTTTTGACAATTAAACTGTGAACTTATGCTAAACTGAATTGTTTGAAATAAAACTGTTTATTTGTATAAAAGTGGTTTTGGTATTAAATAACCTACAAAGGTTGATATGCCATACCCCCCCCCCCAAAAAAAAGATTAAGGTCATATAAGATGACTAGAGAAAATACAGATCAAAATATCAGTTTCAGGGATTCCCTCTATAGATAAGAAAAAATACTATGTTACTGATTTTTAACAGAAATGCTGTTTTTCATGATTCATAAAATTCCAAATATAATGTTTGAGTTTTATAATTCATATGTTTATAGTTTGAATTTTATTGGTACTATAACACTTTTCCTAAAAAAAGTAATTTGGTCTGTTTTAAATTTCTTTATAGATATTGAGTGATATTAAAGTTAGAGAAGGTTTAAGTAGTTGTTGTAGTCTACAGTGTCTGTGTAAATATCAGCCTATCACAAGCAGGACTGAAGTATAGTAGATCTTGTAGGGCTGGATAAGGACAATTATTCCAAAAATTTTATAATGTCAACCAAAGTGATGAATGAAAGATTCAATATACATTATAACAACAGTAAAGAAAAGAATGTAAGGTGTTAGAAAAAACTAATTTATATGGTTTATATGTACACTTTTATCAATCATAAAGTTTGTTGAAGTTAGTTAAATCTCAGAATTAAACAGTACACATTCAGAAATGTAATTTTTATTTTATATCCATTATTCATTTTTCTTATATTGCATGCTATGATTCAGATACAAAATTTTAATGTAAAGTTATGCTGGTATGATCTTGAAATTATCAGTCATATAAAAAGTCCTAAAAGGTCAGAAGATACCTATGCCTGGTTTAGATTACATCAATAAAAAACAATGGTTAAAGAATTATATTATCACAAAATAAACTTATACAGGTGAGTGTAAATGTCCCCAATTTAAAAATTTAACAACTTTTTCATTTTAATTAAATCTATTTTGTCCTGAACTAATTATGGAATATGATTATCCCTCAAATAAAATATTATCCCCTCAACAGGGCTTAGAAGAATACCAGCTGTATCCCACAAACAAAAAAAAGAGGTGTCCTGAGTATGATACTTAATCCTATTTACCAACCCCTCCGCTCGGGAAGGATATGACACAAGGTCAATTTTTAAGCGGAGTTTAACAGGTTTGAATTCAGAGTTTTCCTTCTCCTAGACTAGTTGCCTCATCAAGGCTGAAGAACCCAGTCTGTCCTACTATTTACCCATAGCTGGAGGGAGAATAATAGGATTCACACCTTTCCCAAGGGTATTAGTGCTATGTGAAATGCAATCAGTCTCGTCCAGGATTTGAACTTGTGTCGCCGTGTCCATTTCCTACGACGATAACCATTACATCACGGGCACTTAATTGCACCTAATGGTGAGGCTCCAGTTCTGGAAAACTGTTCAGTTGGTTGTGATTTATGGCATATCAACCAATGTCGTTTATTTAATGCTAAATCCTGTAGTATATATGATTTGTAAATGAATAGTTAGTAGGTAACATTTGTTTGTATACAATTAAATGATTTCAAGTATTGCTAACATTAATAGTTCTATTTGCACACAGTTTTAAGCATTGCTATCTAATACTAATAATTCAATTTAATATTAATCATTTGGTTACATATAGTTTAAATGGTTTCCAATAAACAGTTCTATTTGACCCATAGATGGTACCCTAACAGGTACAACAACTCTGGGTCAGAGTGGACCTAGGAGTAATGGCAATGAAGGGATACTCCACATTCCCCAAAGCTTCAGGACTGGAACCTCACCATCAGATAGTTTAGTGTCATATCTGGGAGACTCATGGGACAGGAGGGTCATACACGCTGCAGAGATGCACTCGGTGTATTCTAAGCCCCAGCCAACTGGGCTCTGGAGATCTGAAGAGTGTTAAGTACCTTCTTCATTGCCATTCCTCCTAGGTCCACTCTGACCCAGGGTTGTAGTAACTGTTAGGGACCTAACAATGGGTCAAATAGATATATTTAAAAGTTATTTCAATTAATAGGTTTGTATGCAACCCTCCAAAAAGAAAAAAAAAACTCTTAAGAAACTACACACACAAAAAAAATGTAAATATGAATGCAATTCCCTAACCTCTAGGCATAAAATAACCCTAGACGGATTGACATGCCATTAAAATCAATCAATCAAATAAAATAAGAGTGAGTTATCTTAAAATTTTTTTAGTAACTTTTGTGCCACCCTGTATAAAAAGTAATTTCATCACATATCTTTTTATGATTTGCTGTGTTTGATACCTAAAGAATAATGATAATTGAAAGGTTATCTAAGAGCATTTAGATTCAAATTTAAAGTTCAATTTTTAATATGATAGAAATAGAATGAGAACAGAGACCTAGATTTTGACATCATTCAAAATTCATTTTTCTTGCCTTTTGGCATTACAAAACAGTTGTTGTGTTTCATGTTTGAAATTAATACGGAAATGTAAGAACTATGAAAGTACAGCAGTATTATTCAATCCATTTTTATACATTTTTTAGATCAACTTTTAATGCTTTTTAAATTTCTAAAATGGCTGATTCTAAAAGTGAGTTAACCTATTTTTTTAAAAGAGAAAATTAGTTTTGTATAAACAGTATTGCATAATAATAACCTTTATTCACTGATACATGTCTAAAAATTCATAAAATAATGTTTGAAAGTGTTAAGTCAACTGAGATTTCCCTTTCTCTTTCAATTTAAAAATTTGATTTCTGTGAAACCCCTTTTCAAATATCCATTCTGTTGATACCAGTTATAAATATTAAACAAGAACAAAATTAATGCTATTACAGGAGAAATAAAATAATTTGTAGAGATAGTGGGCCAATTGTTTGTTTCACTGAAATATCTATTGTATGTATACATTGGTTGCTGACAAATTTCTTTGTGTAGAGCGTGTATAGTTTAAACCTGCTGAATTGCTTTCAAAATGCTCTATGAGTTTTCAGAAAAAAAAAAAAAGGTTGATTAGCATTGATTACAGTTAATAGCATATTCTATTTTTTAAGTGAAGTACTGGCAACATTGATAGATAAAGTGGCTTATTCTGTCAGGGGAAATTTTGTAACTCTTTTCTTTTAATGGCCCAGTCATCTAAGTAAATGAATAAATCAAAAAAAAGTAAAGGGTGATGAGTAAAAGATACCAGGTAAAAGGTAAATGATAATAGGTAAGGGTTATAATAGGTAATGTGTAATATGCAATATTGTAATATTTATTTGGCAGAAAGTAATATGCAATATATAAGATCTCAGAACTCTAAAGTAAAAGATGAAAAATGGGTTACAAGTAAAATGAAGCTAGCTTGGTAATTCAAACATATCTATCCTTTCTGACTGAGCCTTAAATATTGAAAATGTAGGGAGGGGGATTTTTTAGCTTAAAGATAATACAGTGAATACCTTTCAGCATTTTGTCAGATGTTTGAGATTATATGACAATATTTCAAATATTGTATAATGGGGTTGCAAACCCAATGAGCCCTTTGCAAAGTAGCCAAAAGGACTGAGAGGAGTGAGCCTGTCACAAAGTGACCAAACTGCCTGCAAGGCCTAGAGTAGCAAATTTGCGAATTATTAATTTTAACTAGCATTTTCCTTAATCAGCAAAAGGAGTTGCTTTCTATTTGCGCTCTAGAAACAGTGACTCAAATGACTTATGATAAAAAAAAGCAACTAAACTTAAAATGATGAAAAATACAAGTTAAAATAAATGATTAAAAATGTTTCATCTAAAAAAAAATAAAAATATGCAATCAATACAAGAAGCATGTAGAATCAGTAATAAACACAGCGTCAAAAGACCAGAGGGGAGTATGGGATGAGTTTATAGGTGGGATTTAGACTTCTGTGATACCAATTGCTCTTGTAGCTTAAATGGTAAAGCAGCTGTTACAGATAATCAGGCTCCCCTAAGGCAAAAGGGGATGTGAGTTCGGGTCTTACAGAGAGACTATCCTTCATTGTTGTTGTTTCCAATATGTGCTGTTCTTTGATGTTGTGGAAATAATGACCCAAGTGGGTTGTGATAAAAAATAACCCAAAATAAGATGAAGGAAAATACAAGTCAAAATTAGTAGTAGTAATAATAATAAATATATCTTATAAAAATATCTCTTGCTAAAATTTTGAAAAATGCATATTTTCTGTAAGAAAAGAAAACTGGCATATCTAAGAAAGATTGTCTTGAGATAATAATGGTCAAAATTTGACTGATTAGACATGTAATGGTTAATGAGTTGGGCAAGCAGACCATTATTTGTGCATTCATTTCTTACTGGGTGCTTCATATTTCTAGCTTTAGGCTAAATTAAGCTAACCTTAGTAAATGACAAAAGCCTAAAGAATCTTTAAAAAAAAAAAAAAAAAAAAAAAAAAAAGAAGTTTTAAGTAAACACTCACAGATTGCTTTGCTAGTCTTCTAAAATTGTGGAAAAAAAATGGCATTTCTTTCACAACAAACAAATTGAATTTTTGGTCAAGCTTTTGATCTGGTTTGGTTTCTTTGTTTAATGGCATATCAACCTTTGTGGGTTACTTAATGCCAAAGCCATCCTTGTAGAACAGCAGTGATACTATTTAACCCATAGCTAGAGCGATGAGGGTTCATAACTTTCCCAAGGGTATTAGTCTGAAATTGAATGTAATAGCTTGACTGGAGTTCAAAGCTGTTTACTTTAAGGTTGCTGTCCAGCACTTTAACCATTATGCCAAAGGACTCTCTCTCTCTCTCTCTCAAACTCTTGATTGAGCAGGCAAGATACTAAATTTATTCAATTAAGCTGTGTGAGTGTGAGTAGAAAAACTGCCATGTAAAAAGCTAATAATGCTCAATGTTACCACAAGAAGGGAATTTCTCATTACTCCATAGTGAGACCAGATTTTCTACTTGTGTAATATGTATAAAGTCATGTTGTTTTGTTTTTTTATAATCAAATGATAAACCTGGGTTTTACATTATTAAGTCTTTATAACTCGCTTCCTAATTCTACATATATATATATATATATATATACACACACACACTTTCTTTTAATAATTTTCTGGTTATTTTTCTCAGATCTACATATAATCAAAAAAAAATTATTTACATTTTATTAACCCTTTTACTTCAACAATTTTCAATTTTTAGTAACTACCAGTGAAGATTTAAAAAAAAAAGTAACTTAATCACTAAATCACCATGAAATATAATAATCAATGTAATTGGTTGGTTGGGTTTTATGGCATATCAACCTTTGTAGGTTATTAAAGGCCAAATCCATTTTTATGCAAATAGTCAGCTCTATTTCAAACAATTCAGTTTAGCATGAGTACACATTTTGTCAAAACAGTTCTAATTCAGTTAATTCAGTTTAGTGTAAGTACAGATTTTGTTTACACACAGTTAAATATCAAAACAGTTCTATATTAAACAATTCAATTTAGTGCAAGTACAGTTTCAATGTCAAAAACAGTTCCATTTCAAACAATTCAGTTTAGAATAAGCATGCTGTTTAAATGTAAATACAGTTTGTCAAAAACATTTCTATTTAAGCTATTCAGTTTCGCATAAGTATGCAGTTTAGGTCTATTTAACCCATAGATAAGGCCCTATCAGGTACTACCATTCAGAGCCAAAGTGGACTTGGGAGTGATGGCAATGAAGGGGTGCTCTGTATTCCCCAAAGTTCCAGCATCACTGAAACCTCACCATCAGATTGTTTAGTAACATATCCAGGACACTCGTTGGAGGGGAGGGTCTTCCCCTCAGCAGAGAAGCAGTCAGTGTATTCTACAGCCCCAGCTGACTGGGCAAAATAATAATCAATGTAAACATTATGAACTGGCTTTAGAGAAGAGAGAAAACATTTTCTGAATAAAATCAATGAATTCCCTGCCTTGCTCTATGCTGCCTACATTATATACAGCAACATATGAGCCTTTGTGATCAAAATTGACTTTGAGGTTGATAAACCTGTTCTGTATGAAGCAACTGATATTGTTTGCCTCTGCAACAATCTGAATGAAAAATATGGCAAAAAGATCAAATTTACAGTTAAAATAAATGAGAAATTTTCTTTACAAAACTCTCCTGTGAGTGTAAAATACAAATCAGTTAACAGAACATAGTCACACATGGCAGTGAAATGGTTAACAAGTCATAGTTTGAAAAGATGTGTAAAATATCAAGAAAATAGAAACATAAGAAATAAAAGAAAATTCATAAATCCTCTTAACAGTAGATGTCTGTGCATGCAACTTTATAAGCAGATTAAATCAATTATTGGAAATCCCTTTTTCACCAAAATCCCTTCATTTTCCTTTGAATGTCGAAGATTAAGAATTATTTTTATAGACTGATGTGCTCTGACTGGTGTCATCTTCGTGGTTGCTATAGTTACCATGTTTCAACTATTTTATCTTTTTCAGAACAATGGCTCATTGGATAAAAGTATAGGTTTTAACCAACACTTTTATCCAATAAACCATATCTTGTTATCTGATGGTTCAATTATACATGGAATTCAGAGTTTGCATTGTTCCATTAATGAAATATATCAAGGGACGAAAAAGGCAGACACATAAATTATTTCATTCAAGATTGTCAAAAATATCAAATAACCTTAAATTCTGCAATCTTAAAGTTGAGATTATTAATTTTGACTAGTATTTTCTTTCATTTTTTTTTTTTTTTTTTTTTTTAAATCATCAAAACTCATTTGAGTGTCATTTAACGGAAAGGAACAGCATAATACTTACCTGACACAGGTGTTCTTCTGTGCCGGGTGGTGGAGAGAAAAAACAAAAACAAAACTAATGGCTGAATTCCAGGGGTCCTTCCCTCCTAATCAACACCTGCCCCTTCACCTAAGAGGAATAAAGGTTGGGTTTATTGCCCAGTGCCTGAGGCACACTTAAAAGAGAATGCTGACAGAATCTTAGCAATTTTTAAAGTTGCTGCTACAGGAGATTTGCTTCCTGCATGGCACCCCACATTAAAAGAAATAACCATAGGTGAGTGGGAAATTCAAAAAATATCTTAACTATCAGCTAAATAAAATATAGCTTCGGACCACACATCTTCGGGGTTTCATTTTTTAAAAATACATTTTTCATTTCATCATCATTTTTTAAAATTTTTTTTTTAAGATAAAAAATAATTTTTTTTTTTATCAATCTTTTATAGAGAAAGGCATCAAATTTCAGCAGGTGAAATTCCAGCCCAGAAATAATGATAAAGGATAAGCACATGGTTACTCAAATTGATGACCTCTTTATTGCTCAAAGATCCTAATTGGATTGAACAACTTGCTTTACCCACTAAGCTTTGTTAGCCATTGGGTTTGCAGAAGTCCAAATTTAAGCCTATAAAATATCCTATAGTCTCAATATAAATTGGTACCATTTTTGTTATTGTTTTTACACTTAATTCAATTGATAAGTTGTCTTTTATGACATATCAACCCTTGTGAGTTATTTAATGCCAAATCCTGTTTATACATACACACCTATAAAAATGTAGAGAGAATGAAAAAAAAAAAAAAAAAAAAAAAAAAAGATCTTCAGAGGATGCTTTTATTTATAAAATTATTTGCCAATGTTCAATAATTTTGTTTTTAAACCTTCATTTTTAAAAAAAATATATTTTGGAATGCTAATTACATCAGACAAATTTGAAACAGAATGCTACCAACAGATATAAAACATGAAAACTTTTTCCTCCTTTTCATTTCATTTAATAACTCACATGTCCTGATGAAGGTGTAAAAACTGAAATCATTCTCTGAAGACCTTGTTTTTTTTCATCTCCATACAGTCATTTTTATTTCCAGTTTTTTTCTCTGATATGTGTATATATAAATATGTGACTTGTAAACAAGTAGGTTGTAACATTATTCTTAAACAAGCCAGAGTTCATTTGTTTGTGCAGAGCTAAATGGTTTTAAGTATTACTATTTATTGTTTGCACACAATTAAATAGTTTCAAGTACTAATATTCAACACTAATAATTCTATTTAATATTAATCATTGAGGTTTGGTAAGGTTATTTGGCTTAATGGCCATCATTAATATTAATAGTGTATTTTACTTAATTTTAGGTTAAGAACAGTCAATCGTGATCATTTTGATTAGTATTTTCTTCCATCCAATATTTTTTTTAATTTTTATCACAAATCATTTAGTTTTTCTTTTCTATGATAGCAAAAACCAGTGTAAATTCTCAAAATGACAACCAATTTGAGTTTCAATAAAAATACAAATCAACTATGATTTAAGATGTTTGGTTTATTTGTTTAATAGTACGTGGTGTATTCAATAAGTTTCCAGACTTTTTTTGTACAGGCATTTAAAATTGTTGTAGACTCTTGAACATTCAGTATCTTATTGTTATACATCTTATGAAATGACTAACCAATTTTTATGATTTCAGGTTCAAATGAACAGTTACAGCAGCATTTGGAATACACCCTACTAAAGCCTGATTGTCACAGCTGGGGAATTTCAAAAATGCAATCTGGACGTGAGGAAGAACGATATGCAATAAAATTCTGTTTTAAACTTGCAAAAAATGCCACAGAAACGTATGGAATGCTTCAGACTGCTTTTTGACCATCTTGCATGAATCGAGCATCAGTTTTTGGGTGGCATAAGAGATTCAAGGAAGGCAGGGAGTTTGTGAGGGATGATGAGAGGTGTGAGAGGAGTAAGGAAGTCAATACACCACAGTTGATTGGCCAAAAAGTTAGGGTTAGGGTTACTATGTTGAGGTTTTAAGGGAGTTCAGCAAGAGATTCCACTGGAAGAGGCCAGCATTCTTCAAATCGGGTCAGTGGCATTTCCACCAGGACAATGCACCAGTCCACAACTCCATCCTTGTCACAGACTATTTGACCAAGATGGGCATCAAAACAGTTGTTCACCCTCCCTATAGTCCAGACCTTGCTCCCTGTGACTTTTGCTTATTCCCTAAGCTCAGAGGCTGTCATTATGAGACAATTGAGGAGATGAAAGAGGCTGTAATGAAGATCATTGACATGCTCACACAAGAGGATTTCCATGTGTCCTTCCATAAGTTGTTGGAACAGTACAACAAGTGCATTGCAGCCGGAGGAGATTACTTCGAAAGGGACTAGTTTCATGTGTGTATTACCAATAAAAGTGCCCATACGAAAAAAGTCTGGAAACTTATTTCATGATCCTCGTATATCAACTGCTTATTTAATGCTAACATTCGATTCATTCCTGAATGTTTGATGGTAATCATAACTACAGAATGATGGAAAAGTAACTCCTATTTTAAAATTTTTAATTCATTTTTTATCAATAATTTTTACAAGAAATAAATATTTTAAATAGGGACTGACTTTTCAATCACTGTATATTTTTAAGGTTTAATTGCAATTATTTTAAATAGCAATTTTAAATTTTGGTTTGGTTTGGTTTCTTTGTTTAATGGCATATCAATTTTTGTGGGTTATTTAATACCAAAGCCATCTTTGTAAAACAACAGTGATACATAGCTGGGGGGGGGTATAAAAAGGTATTCATCCAAAAGTGAATATAATAGCATGACTGGCGTTAGAACTTACTTTGAGGCTGTAGACCACCACTTTAGAAACTCCCTTCATTTTTTTATTTTATTTTTTTTTTATTTGTCTGTAATCATTTGTTTGTGCAGTTATATATTAAGTATTCGTATCTAATACAAATAATTTGCACACTGTTATATGGTTTCCAGTAACTAATAATAATCCTTAGTAAACAATTATAGCTTCAAGTAACTCTTAATACATATAATTTGCATATGGTTTCAAGTATTCCTCTTACATTAATAATTCTTTTTATTAATTATAATTTCTTTTTTGCATATAGTTATAATAGTATCAAGTATTCTTATTGAATACTAATAATTTACAAACAAATCTAATTAAACTAAAGATGGGACCCTAGCAGGTCCCAGCTATAGTCTATGAGGGGGGTTACTCTATACTTTCCAATTTGTTTTAGGTCATAACCAGAATATACCTTTTTAGGAGGAAGATCTTACCTCCCTGTAGGGGATACAATCAGAATATTCTAAGCCACACCAACATTAAAAAGATGAAAAGAAATACAAGTCAAAATTAGCAATACTTCATAAGTTAAATTAGACTGTGATAGTTCAAATAATTCACTGATGTGGAATGATGCTATACAGAAAGATTCAGAATGCAGAATTTGATGTAAAGAAATCTTTTATCAAAGTTTTGTTTCTTGATTTGAAGTGCCCATTTCATATATTAAGTTTTTAACATCCACAAATAGGAGGGAAAAGAAAGAGAAAACAAAACAATCTGTAGATGCAGTACATTCCAAATAAAATTGATGTCAAATTTTCTTCAAGAGGAATATATAAACCAAAACCCAAATATTCAGCTGGGTTTGTAGAGCACATGCAAAACAAGTTCAAACCCCATCACTTGTAGATGATCTGAACTGAAAATGTTACTGAAGGATCCATATACATCTCAGAAGAAAGTTGAAAAAGAAAAGATATTTGATTTTTTAGATCTATGGAACATACACTGAAAGTTACTAATTTTTCTAATCTTTGTGAAAAACCTGTAAAAAAAAGATTATTTCACTTCAGGTGTGGATGGAGTAATAGTTATTGTCATTTAAAAAATAAAATAAAAGACTGAACCAAATTCAGCATAATGTTACATATAATTCAGAAGTGAATTTATTCCATCATAATAAAAGTTGACAAACTGCCAAAAGACATTTTTGACCTGGTGTGCAATGGTATACACCTGCTGACAGGTATCTAAGACCCAGACGGAACAGTAATCAATGGGTCATTTATTTTTTCCAACTTAAAACTATTTCTTACAAATTGTAAAAATATTTTCTTATACATGTTTAAGAAAAAAAATTAAAAGAATATGCATATTAAAGCTTATTTAAAAAAACTTCTATGGTAAATATAATTTGTTGAAACTAGTATCCATGTTTCCATCCTCTTTAGTTGAAAAGATAGAATATATAAAACTAAACCATCTAATAATTTTAATATTTTAAACTTAATACAATAATTTTATTACAATTTAACCTAAGAATTTATTCAAATATAATACAGTTTTAATTTCATTTTGAAATATAATTAAAAAATATACCATGTTACAGCAATCTCTAATATAACGTATTTTTTTTTTTTAATCTCAACAAATGGTATCATTGTGTTCTTTACATGTCATGTAAACTTGTCTTGGTAACCACAGAGTGTTGGGGTCTGGAGATAATTGTAAAAAAAAAAAAAAAAAAACTTTAAAAATTTACTCTGTTGTTAATTACAAATATCTCTGTGTCCAAAATATTCTGTCATATACATGAATATATCTTTTCTTTTTGATTTTTATGTGATATCCTTTAAATTTTTTCTTAAATTTTATAAAAACAGTAATTTACACAAAAAAACAATGTATTGAGTACATTTTGAATACATACACTGTTTAATTCAGAATTGGATTAAATTCTAAATTTCAAAATACTATGCCACCAGAAATGTTGTAAGAGTTAAAAAATATTTTTTCAAAATCAATCTAAAATTACCAGGCAAAAAAAAAAAAAGAAAAAAAAAAAATCAAATGAAACCACCTTATTACTTGGTTCAATAAGGGCAACAAATATGAAGGAATCTTTAAGCATAGAAACTTTTATGGCAAACACAGGCATATGATTTGGTAAAGGATTTGGGAGGGAGGAGTCAAGATCCCAACACTGATAATATCCTTTTCTATATTCCTAACTTAAGAGGATAGAATATAAGATGGAAATAAGGATACTAATTTTTATATATATATATATAGCCTAAGAAATTCAATTATTCTGGATAACCTTTAATATGCATATTATTAGCATGTTAGGAACAGTAGTAAAAAAAATAAAATAAAATAAAATAAAAAAATTTAAAGACAAAATATTTAGTATCGATGAAAAATTTTGTTATTGTCAAGTAAGATTTTGGAAAAATTAAAATCATATGCCATTTTATTTATTTTACTTTTCTAGTGATAAATAAAAAATGTCTTATTTCAAGTATTGTCAATTATTATTAATTTTAACTGGTAATTTTAGTTATTTATTTTTAAAAATTGCAACTTAATCAGGTGGTCACTTCTAAATTTACACGTTCAAGCAGGAGTTAAAACAATAAATTTACACGTGAGAAAGAAATACAAGACATATATCCTTCTCCAAGTTATGTTGAATAGTTTCTTTTTTAATTTTATTTTTTTTTAATTAAAAATAAATTATTGCAACTCACTCAGGTTGTCATTTCTATGACAATGCCCTTGGTAAGACTTGAATCCACATACCCTTTTTATGCCAGCGAGAAGCCTGGTTATCTATATAAGAGTTGCTTGACACTTAGCTATGAGAACCATTAAAATTACAGAAGCCTAATAATGTTGACTAGTATTTCATCCTTTTGATTTTTTTTTTTTTATAGCAGCTCACCATTTCTACAAAAATGAGAAACGGCTTGTATCAGAGACAATAAAGAATAGACTCAAGATCACCTTTTGACTAGGAGTCTGTTTCATTCTCCATGTTTATCAAGTGTACTGTATTTCTTTATTATTTATTTAGAAAATCCTTTGTTTATCAAGGGTGCAGTATTTTTCCCCAAAGTTATTCTATGTAAAAAAAAAAAAAAAAAAAAAAAAAAAAAAATCATTTTGCATTTAGTAAGTCAATACTCAGTTTGATTTGGAAAAATTCATCTTGAAATGTACCATAAATAACAATAAAATACTGCTACATTGTCTCACACTAGTTGCAATGTTTAGTGTATATATATATATATATATATAGGTCAGTCTAAAAACTAATGAAGATTGATGTTTTTATTTCATTTTTTAGGTTGGCAACCTCGAATAAAAATCAACTGATCAATGTTGGACACCTGTGTAAACATTTAGTTCATATTTGCCTTTTGGAATTTACATTCTGCTGAGAAATCTTGGATTATTACAAATTCGTTTGGTTAAGCATATTGTAAAAATGGAACACAAAATCAAGTTCTCCAGGACAATGTGACAAACATTTAATACAGGCTTATGGAGAACAAATTCTATCCAGAGTACAGGTTTTTTTTTTTGGTGGCACAAGGTATTTCTAGATGGCCAAAAGATTGTGGAAGATGAAGCCTGTTCTGGTTGTCTGGTCATTTTACAAACTGGGTAAAATATGACAAGTGAGGATTCTCATCAGATCTGATAGATGTTTGATAATCAGAATGATTGGAAATGAATAAACATTGATCAGCTGATTTTCAATCAGAGTTGCCAACCTGAAAAAAAAAAAAAAAAAAAAAAAAAAAATCAGTCATATAATTTTCTAGAGACTAAGAATGAGTTTTTAGCCAAAATGAATATTCCCTTAGTACCACATACTTCTTACTCTTCTGATCAGAATTTTCATGACTTTCTTGTTCCCCAAAACCAAAATCCAGCTCTGTGGTTATAATTTAGGAACTGTTGAGAGCATAACAAATCAAATGAAGGCATTGTCAGTTGTAGACTTCCAGCATGGTTTCCACTAGTGGGAATGTATTCTTCAATGTGCAGTTTTCTAAGAGAACAATTTTGAAGGAGATAAGTTGTCATTTACAAAGCTTAACTTAGTTTAGCATAAAGACAGTGGTATGGTATGTGAGCCTTGTTTTCTGATACACTACAGGAAGCACTCTTAGAGGAGATAGAGTTGATTTTGGATTCAGTTGATAATAAATCAGTTTCATTACTTAATTTGTTATGCAAATTTAATAATTACTATGGTTCGGTTTCTTTGTTTAATAGCATATCAACCTTTGAGAGTTAATACCAAACCCACCCTTGTAGAAGAACAGCAGTGATCTTATTTAACCCCTGGCAGAGGTGGCAGGGAGGGGGGAAATAAGGAGGCTCATACCTTTTCCGAAAGGTATTAGTTTGAAATTGAATGCAGAAGCATGACTAGAGTTTGAACTTGATAACTACAGTGTCACAGTCCAGCATGTTAGCCACAATATCATGGTGAACCCCGCCCACATCATAGAATGGAGGTAGTATACTTTTTACTGCCCATCTAATCATATTTTCTAAATATACAAATCAAATTTCAATAACAATAGATAAGGTAATTTGAAATAATTCTTTTATATATATTAATCTTCAAATCAAATTGCAAATGCCAAGCTCTATGTTATCATCAACTTAGATGATCATGGTTCTCAACAGCTTCCTTTCTCAGTAAACTATGCCTTACCATCATAGTTCTTGAGAGAAATGATCATGTGTGGTTTAAATTCAGAATTGTCCTTTTTTTCCTAGACCAACTGCCAATTACCATAGCCAATCATCCTTGCTATCTTACCCATAGCTGAAAAAGGAGAAGTGGATTCATACCTTTCTAAAAGTAAGTCAAGCAATGGCAAGAGGGCTTAAAGTAAAACCTTAAAATCAGCAATAACTGTTATGATAATCTGTACTTCCAATATTAATTTTATGTAAAACAAAAATGTCATTTAAAGTTTGTATGTGGAAATATAAGCGAGTTCAAAATAATTTATAAATAACATCAATCTGTTTATTTTTCTGCCACATGTAGATTTAAAAGAAAAAAGTTAGAGTTTGTACATTTAAGAATACATTTGTTAAGCCAGCTCAGCTTTTCTTTTACCAGCTAACTGATATGATATTGATGAAAAAGAAAGACATCATTTTGTAACCCTGGTTTGGTTGTGGTGATGCTACTTATGTAACGTGTCTTGAGTCTAACACATCCCTCTCCAGCTTTGCAACTGGTTTGAATTCAGTTTTCTTTGTTAGACTGATTGTCATACCAAGGTTAAAGAGTCTAGTCAGTCTACTATTTATCCATAGCTGGAAGGAGAATAGTTGGATTCATACTTTTCCCATGGATATTAGTACTATGTGAAATGTAAATGGCCTGGTTCAGGATTTGAACCTGGGTATCCAAGTCCACTTCTAATGATGATGATAATTGTCTTGCAATGAGTGCCTATATATATATATATATATTTAAAAAAAAAAAAAAAAAAAAAAAAAAAATGGAGAATACTATTTTTTTTTCTTAAAATTGAAACTTAAAGTTTCTCCAATTACTTTCTAACAAACTATTCTTGAAACAATCTTTCAGTATTTGTATATTGCTTCATCATTATTGGTATTTTTTATTTAAAAAATTCCTTTCATCATTATCATCATCATCATTACTAGACTGAACCTGTTGGGTTCCTGTTAGAAAAGTAGTCCATGATGATACTGATGCTTTGATTTAAGAAAGAGAGTATGGTTCTAATTGGTATTTTATGATTATGTTTGTTATATTGAGAATTTGATTGATTAAAAAATGATATTCAGCACAGAGATCCAATAAAATTATCTTTCAGTTGCTAATTAGAGTGGAGATTACTTTATTCTGCCTTTCTCTAATAAAAATCTGATGTATTGTTTTTAAAGGGATATATATATATATATATATATATATATATATATATATATATACATACACATACATACATACATATACACACACACACACACACAACTGTCATTCAAAAGGTTCTAAGCCTCACCCTGAAAGACGCACCATAGCTAAACATTTTTGTTGTGACAAGACAATTCAAACTTCTGACTTAATTTCTGTGAAGCTGAGGCCCACACAAAGGTGAGAGGTATGCAATAAATCCAATATCTAGGTAAGTCTTAGGACTTTTTTAGTGATCATATATATATATATATATATATATAAGGATAATGAGAATTTTAGTAATATATAGTTTTTAACATTTGTTTTCAGACCATCTACAAGTAATGTTGATTTTTTTTGTAAGTAAACAATACCAAAACATCTTTTTCCAAATAAGGTGGGGGACATCCTGGTTAAAATTTCTCCAGACTTTACTATGTAAACAAAGAAACTGATGCAATGAATAAAACAACAAAAATTAGATGAAGAAGTCAAAAAAAGAAGAAAAAAAAGAAAAGAAATATGGTAATTTAAACAGTCAGGAGTGTATTGGACAGTATGAATGAGAGCAAATGAGATTGAAGTAAAAGAAACAACAACAACAATTAAAAAATAAAAACAGTAGACGTAAAATTGGATAACACTTGTGTGCTCCCTTAACACAATCATTTATTAAAACCAATGGACTCCCTGGCAAATTTAGTTGGGAGTTCATCAGCTTCACAGAGAAACATTAGCAAAAGCTTTTTTTTTCTTTTTTTCAATAAAATGTTTTTTAAAATTATATATATGTGCCCTTTCCAAAACTTCAAACTATTTTTTTTTTGTTTTAACTTTTGACAGCATTAATAGTCTTCAAATTAAAAAGAAAAAAAATCAAAATGGGATAGTTCCTGCATATATGTTTGTGCATAAGAGGAGAGAGAGAGAAAATGGAAAATCATATTGCCATGTTTAACTACAGAATGAATTTATTGTCCATAAAGATTAGAATCTAAACAAAGGAGATTGATTTTAATGGCATGTCAAACCATCTAGGGTTATTCCATGTCTAAAGGTTAAGAAATTACATTCATATGTACATTCTTTTGCGTAGTTATTCCTTAAGACATTTTTTGTACAAGGTGATGTGATATCATGTATTCCAATCTAGTATATCTATTGGACCTAGAGATTAGACCCTAACAAGTACTACCACTGCGGGTCAGAGTAGAACTGAAGGGGTACTCCAGATTCCTCAGATTTCTAAAAGGGAGACTCACTATCAGATAGTCTTGTGTTATACTCAGGACATTATTTTATTTTAGGGAGGGGTCTTTCTCCTTTGCTAAGTATAAATCAGCATATTTTAAACTCTGCCAACAGAGTTATAAAGTTTTTATTTTTATATGTACTGTATTAGTTGAATTTAACTATTATTACTTTCTAAAAATATTTAAATAAAATTTCTTAGTTATTACTGCCTTTTAGTACCCAATATACTGGGCCATTGGCCTAATGAGTAGAGTGTTTACCAATGGTCTGGTAGACCGGGGTTCAATCCCAGGTCGAGTCATACCAAAGACTAAAAAATGGCACTTGATGCCACCTTGCTTAACACTCAGCATTATAAGATAAGGATCAAGGGTAAAGTGGAGCAATCCAGAGTAAGTAGTAGCACCCTCCTCTACACCTTAGTGTAGTAGCTATTGAAAAGGGAGCCTTCGGGTTACTCTCAACTAAGGTCACCAACTTACTACTCAGTACCTAATATTCTTTGAGCATAGATTTAATAGGAACAGGGGACATGACATAAAAATCTGTCCATAAAGAAATGGTAAGAGATTTGCAGATGAGAGTGTTCTCTATAACCGGTTAAATAGCATTTTTAAAAAAAAAGATTTTTTATTCACTATTTATTTTTTGTTAGAGATACATTTCTTAAGTCAAAGTTATGGTCACGTGTTCCACTAGTAACACATAACATTTTACAACATTTCCTCTTTCCTTACCAAATTAATATTCGAGGAATGAGGGATACTAAAAGATATAAACATACAGAAAAATAGAAAAAATAATTAAGTGTGTGTGTGTGTGTGTGTGTGTGTGTGAGTGAGAGAGAGAGTGAGTATATATATGAGAGAGAGAGAGAGAGATATTGTATGAAATCAGATGTGTGATTACCAGCTCACCAAACAATTGTAGCTGTGAAACTGAGTTGTGAGTTTTTATACTGCCTTACATTTTATACCTCATAGTTTTTACAATGGAGATATCTTGATATTGTTCTGCATTTTATGGACAGTAAAAGATTTTACAAACTAGAGGTACTTTTAACATTAAATTATATATATATATATATATATATATATATATATATATATATATATATATATACACCTCATCAATTCATGCTGACAGCACGGAGTTCCCTGATTCTCTTTTGCCATCCATCCCTATCATCCATTGCTTTTAGTAAGTCCTCTAGGCTACATCCAGCGTCTCCAGCACAGAGCTGACGTATGTAAGTCTGTGCTGGTTGGCCAACATCAGCAAATCAATGTGTAGGAGTCCATAAGAGAATGTCACAAGTTTATCCTTAATTCTCCAGCACATATATATATATATATATACACACACACACACGGTGAAAGAAAAGTAACTCACTATTATATAGGAGTTGCTTTTCAATCACCCTGTGTGTATGTGTAATATAATTAGGGACGTTGGGTGATTGTTTTAGTAATAGGTTGTTTCCTAGCTAGACTTAGATGTTCCCCAAGTCTATGTCAGGATAGCAAGACACTCAAGTTAAAAACAGAAATGTATCAGTGGCAAATTTTTATTTTTCCTCACAACAAGGTCCAACTGAAACTTAAGGCATAGTGAGAACTGTGGTGGTGCAAGTGTCTATGTGGTTTAGTAGTATTACAAACACCTATGAAGCACCATAGCATCACGTGTGTGTGTGTGTGTGTGTGTATATATATATATATATATATATATATATATATACACACATACACACACACATACATACACACACACACGTATATATTATATATAAAATGCACATTTATATTGTTTTTTTTTTTGTGTGGGATGAAATTCACTTTGATAATATCATTCTTATAGCAAAACATATCTGATTTTCCATATGATCTTCCTTTTTCTCATACTATTGATTTTTATTCCAAACCTTATATATGCACACAAATGAATGCTGAAAAGTCCCTGGTTCAACCAACAAAGGAATGATCAAGAGCCATGAAATTTTTAAGCTTTTCTATATATTCATCCTTAAATTTGACCCACTTGTCACATTGGTTCTGAAGTTTCTTTACCCTCCTTAAAAAATTCAAAAATACCATTCCCTTATTGGTTGAACAAAGATAATGATCAAATAACAATAATTTCATAATAGAAATAGAATCAAAAGAGGAGTCTGGTCACAGCAATAATTCTGAAAAAATCAAAAAATCCACTCAAAGCATTTTTCAATTATTTTATGTTAGATTTCAGGCAGAAATATTAGGAAAATTACTGTAATATAAAGAATGTTAATTTTTGTCTGAATTTCTGTAATGAGGATTTATCAATATTATTCACTGAGATACTCTGATAAGAGTCCTTCACTTAGTTAATTTGATTTGGCTTCTTTGTTTAATGGCATATCAACTTTTGAGGATTATTTAATGCCAAATCTATTCTATAGAAGAATTGTGGTAGTACTACTTAACCCATAGCTGGGAGGATAAGAGGGTTCACAACTTTTGAAAAAGGTATTAGTCTGAAAGTAAACACAATAGTACCACTAGAGTTTGAACATACTATAATGTCACAGTCCAGCACCTTAGCCATTACATCAGGGGAGGGCTTCTCCTACTACCACCAATTTGGTTGATACTATATTCATAATATTTTGACCATTGTACCTTCTGATCTTCCTCAAGTAGCTGGTGTAGTCAGTAACCTTGAATCAAACCCATCACTCAATCCATGGGGTTAAATAGTTCTTACATCACTGTTCATGCTTCATAGATTGTCTGTCTATAACTGCATGAATCTCAGAAGGGATCTTACCACAGTACAAAACAAATAGGTGGAGGGACAACTAGAAATTTTAAACTAGCAGCTGATACCAGTAAAGGAATCCTATGTGTTGTAGTAATATACCTGACACTAGTTCTTTCCAATTAATTTACAACCACACCCTGGGATTTATGATATGATTGACTCAGGTAGTAAATGAAGGGATGGATAGCAGAATAAGAACAATCTCTTCTCATGAACTGAATGAAGGGTTCAGATTGAAGTTTCAGAATAGACAGAGGGTAGATCATCTAAAACTCTGAATATTATAACAACCAAGATGAGAACATCCGTTTGATTACCTCAGTGAATAAATATTACTTTTATAAAACAGTAGCAGCAGTAATTAGTGAAACATAACATTATGATTAAACCACTGTATTAAGTCATGTGACCACTTTGTTCTATTTAAAAAGCAAGAAAATCCCTTCTGTTAGTGGGAAAAAAAAAAAATCCAAAAATTAATATCAAGTTTTTGGTGCTTTGTTTTTGCCACAATTCAGCCAATTCATTCTCCAGCCTTCAGGTGTAGAATCCATAAGGAAAATGGGAAAAGGGCTTTTGAAGAAGACTGAAGTATGGACAAGCAGCATCAAAATCCTTTTTTCATTTCAAAGTTGTTTCTTTCTTATAGTGCTGAAATTTTAACTGATTTTAAAATGCTTGTTTTCAAAATGATTATTAATACTGCCAAAAGCTTCTAAAAAACGTTTCATAACAGTATAAGTTCAAGTTTAAGGAGAGGAGAAAAAAAAAAAAAAAGAAAATGAAAGTTAGTATAAAACAAGAGAAAAGCAAGGGAGATAAGTTATCACTATCGAAGACGCTTTCATTTGTCAGGTACCAGGGATCTCAAACTCAAGGACACAAAGAAGCCATTGTGTCCTGGGAAAGAAGTACAGCTGACCAAAATTGGGGTGAAACAGGGCAGTCCACAATTTCTAGTTACAATGCTTAACTGCAATACAGCTAATCAAAAAAAATTAACGTGCATGTGACTGTAAACAACTGCGAGTAAAAGTGCATTAAAATAAAATAGAAAAATTAATTTTTAATTAAATGTGCAATACTGGTCGCAAAAATGTTTTTGCCATCAGCTATAGATTAGTTATCCACAAGGCTGTGTTTGAAACCCTGGATCTTTATGAATTTGATCTTACATAAGATGATGAGTCAAAGGTTTTGCAATATTTACATAAATGCTAGATTCCGGAATAACTCTATAAACTTAAGAGAATCGAACTGATGTCACACCTAACATATATTCTGGACCTAGCTCCCTTGTATTATTACTTGTTCTGATCCATAGCTTACTTCCTGTGTTCATGACACTCCAACAACCAAGAGGATGTGGCAGCTTCAGTGAAGAAGTTCTTCCCCTTTAAGGACAGACAAGAACTGGTATCAAAGAATTGGCTGAAAGGTGGCTTCAGATAGTACATGATGACTTCTACTTTGAATGCTAGACTGCTTTTGTGGTAAAATAAGTTACTAAAATATAGCAAAACTTTTGACTCGACCTATTATTTAATCAGCACTCAGAAAATATATAAAGTTATGAATTTAAAGTTTTTTAAATATTGTAAGTTCTTGAGAACTGCATAAAATAAAATAAATCTAGGATTATTATTAAGCTTCATTGGTCAATTTCATTCCCTGTACATTTAACAACATTATACAAGCAGTAGATAAAGGAATTTTTTTTTTTAATTCGAGAAAAAATAGAAAGGAAACTTTATTCAAACATATTTCCTTAATGTAACTTAAAATTCTTATATAATGTAATTTAAAACTCACAGAATTATTTTGGTTACTTAATTAATTTGAGTAAAAACTAGCATATTTGATTTTCAACGTATTTAATTTGATATAGGAAAGATGAACACTGATTTCAAAAGTTTGGAAGAGAGAGGAGGAAAATAGATTAGATAGATTTTCTAATAAAAATCATTAAAAAAAATCAGCTTCTAATTTACATTACAAGGCACAGTTGAGAAGAAGAAAGAAAGAGGGGAAAAAATTTTTTTTTCTTTTTTAAATACAATGCTATATCAAAAATAACCGAATTAAAAAATTTTTTTTAGAGAATGATTAACTACACACAGAATTGCTTTGAAAATAGATGACTAAAGTTGGTTGTTGTTCAGTTATCAATTCCAATAAATGAAGTTTATATAACAGTATTACACTAGAAAATTTATATATAAATATGTACGTATCTAAGAGAGAGAGAGATATATAAAAAAACTTGGATAGTATTATCCGACGAGATGAGTCTGTTCAACACTTAGGTGGGTGACCACTTAAGCAACAGCAGGTTCTATAAGTAACCTCATAGCCTGTGTGCCATATTTAAGTGAAACTTAGTAAATAACATGGTTAAGAAATATGACTGTAAAAAAAAGAAAAAGCAAAATGTTGAAATTATTTATTTAGTCATCTAACATGTTTCATTCTTGTAGCTTCATCAGTTCCAAGAATTTTTTAAATCATCATGGAAATGGGAGAATTTAAATTTTTTTAATTATTTAAAACTATGCGATTATTATTATTTAAAACTGTGTGATTACTATTATTATCCTAAGATAAAAGAAAGGTCATCAAAAAATAATATAGTTCGAAATTCATTAATGAAACTGCAGACAGGGTAAATGTTTATGACAGACTACACTACCAGGTAAAATGTTAGCTGACTAAAGAACCAATTCAGTAAAAAAAAAAAGGAGGCTATTTATAGATATAAGGGGTACACAACTCCACATCAAGGGAGATAATCAATACCTCCCGTTTAATGGAAGAGATCTAGAATCGTATGACATGATTAATTATATGTAAAATCGTTTCCATCTAAATCTTGCAAATCTAAGGCAATTGATTCGTTAAATTCTTTAGACAGAATGCATACAACTGTTTTTTTTTAAGCATTACTTTATCATCGATGCCACCATCAATTAAAAGCTTCTTCAGTTTGCTCCCACTTGTATGGGATTGAACTATTTGTGGATCTTTGCTCCTAATTTTCTTTTGTGGCTTCTGTCAATGTTTTTTTATGAGTCAACAATTTTTTTTTTTTTTAAATAATGCTATGTTACTAATTGAAAAAGACTAATATGGTAGTCTGTTTTGATATAATTTTATTTCTATTTAATAATTATTATTATTCTATTTTAATATTAATTTAGTTATAAAGAGATTAATAAATTTCTTTTTTTTGCCAAATCAACATTAAAGTGCCTAAATGAAACATGTTATACAAATAAATGGTTCAACAACTTGACTTTTGATTATGTCAATCCTGTTTCTTAATCACACACACATTATGTATATAATGCGAGAGAAAGATCACCCAGATTTAAAATTGCTACCACACAGGAGCTAGTAGAGTGGGTGGATGGGAGGTATGATTTTAAACAGCAGCAGTCATGTCATTTCAGTTGCCATTATGGCATTGAATCATGAACATTGAGCGTTCATAATTGATACTTATTTTTGAAATATTCAAAAAATCTGGCGAGCTCACCAGATCTATCCCTTTTGATTACTTTCTTTAGGGATACCTGAAGGCCACGGACAGCTGGCAAACTAAAAGAATTGGTTTTTCATGAAATCACAGTAATCCTAGAGACAGTGACTAAGTGAACACTGACGAGGCTTCTGATATGGATAATATCTTTCAAACAAAGCGATATATTAAGAAAACAAAATGACAAATATTGTCCTTATAGTAAAATCAAATTGGATCTATGTTGACTTTGGAAATTTTTTTATTTACATTCCAAACTCGAAACATCCTTCTGCTAGACCATATATATATATATATATATATATATATATATATATATATATATATTACACACACACACACACACTTCTTTTTGGAGATTAAGAGTAGTGTAGAGAAGGAATTTTTTTTTTTTTTTTTTTTTTAATCAAACTACAAACATTCCACTGAATTTTGCTGCCATAACATTAAAATTACTATCAAGTGGGTTAACTAAAAATCAGAAGGTAGGTGAATAATTGTTTTTCTTGGATCACATTTTGTAAATAGCTTTCTTTCACACAAAGCACCTGAAAAACATTAGTACAGGTTAAAACATGATAATGGTAACCCAAAGCTGAATGGTTTTAAACTATGCTTTTCCAATGTTGGTGTCATTGGGGGAACAAGAAAACTTTTGATAAGCTGGTCAAGTTTTGGCTCATTTACCAGAACTCTCCTCATTCTCCAGTGATACCTGCAGCAGAAAAAATAAGGTCAAAAAGCATTCAGCTTTGGGTTACCCTTACCATGCTTTTAACTAGACTAAATTCCCTATGAATGAATATTAAAACTATAGGAAATGGTTATATTTTCTGTTCATGTTGGATGTATTCAATTCTTAAGCAGCTGAATAACATCAACAGAATCAAGTAGTTTATATTTGTAATATAAAACAAGTTTTCTCTCTTCTTCCTATTTTTGTTTTGATTCCTTCCATGTTGGTAAATCTGGATACATGATATGTACAAATACAATTATTTATTAATTAAATTCATACACATAACTAAATATATTTTTCAATATTATCAAAATTTTTAAAAACACTACAATTCATCAATAGATACAAAAATAATTTGACACATTCAAATGTAATTATAAGTCACTAAATACAAATTCTTGTAAACATAGATAATTAAAGAAAAAAAATTAAAACTCATTTTTACTTGAAAATTGCATAATTCAATGATGGCTAAAGTTGGGCTCACCAAATTTTCAGTGATTGGAACCCAACAACCATGGTTTTAGAATATTAATTTTTGAAAAATCAGAACTCTTTTCAAGAGGTTTAACTTACAATTTAAGTATAAAGCTAAACTGGAACCTTTATGTCTATAGAGTTAGCTAAAATGCATCTTTATCCTTTTTTGTTTAGCCAATAAAATATCTAATTAAATATTTCCTAACCAAAAATCAAAGTTATGCCCTTTATAGGTTTTCTGAAATCTTCAAATTCCTTTTGGAAGAATATATCCAGTTACATGTAGATTTTTATCAGAAAACTGCTATTAAATTTCATCAATGACTGAGCCTAATTTGCAGGTTAAAATATGTGTTTGGAAACATCTCTAAAATAAGATATATACATTAAAATATGGCCGTTTAAAATCTTATCGAAAGAATAGAAATAAAAAATAAGAACTTTAAAAATCGAAATATAACCAAATCAATCATGATAATTATAATCGAAATATATAATGTAGATGGGTAGACTGAGTGGTCAGGCAACTGGGCAATGTCAGAGAGCTTAAAACATTGAAGGGTCTAAGTGACAAAAGCTTAATTTTTGAAATGGCCGAAAATGAACCCCAGTGTAACAACTAAAATGTTTTGACACTACAAATCCCTGCTGTTCTATTTCTCTCAATTTCTTTATATTCATTTGAGACAGATTTAGAGACAAATGTTTACGACTATACACATCTGAATGGAAAAGATGACAGAGTAAGATGGGTTAAGATGACAATAAACCTTTTTTTTGTCCAGAGGTCCTGACAACATCTGTTTACCCGATTTTATCAAGTCAAGTAATTTCCTTTATGACATCTCCATGGATAATGAGGTAGTGCCCATCTCTTCTCCAAATAATGTGGCAAGTTGGACTGTGTTACACGGAATCAATAGCAAGGTATAATCTCTAACCAGACTTCTATAATGTAGATATTTATCCCAATAAAATAGAAATCCATACATAAGGTCATATAGCATTTTTTTAGTCGTTCTTTGAGGGAAGGAGAAAGAAATCTGAAGGGATATGTTTCTTTTTTTCACTCTTAATAAAATGCCAGAGGAGCTTTTAAATCTAAAATCAAAATTACTGGTTAATAGATTAGAGGGTGGGAATACATACATATATATGTACATATTTAAAAAATACATATATATATATATTTAAAAAATACACACACACACACACACACACACATTTCAAAAATATATAAATATATATGTATTAAAAAATACACACCCACATATATATATATATATATATCTAAAAAAATACACACTAACACACACACACACACACGATTTAACATGTTTTAAATTTCAAACAAAATCTACCTTACTGATTAGTGTCACCCAACTTGAAAGTATACTGGGGAAAAAATTTTTTTCTTAAATGAAAGAGGCACATAAAAAAAAAAAAAAAAAAAAAAAAAATCAAGGAGGTGAAAAGCTGTTATTCTTTAGGTTTCTTTCTGTGTCGATATTTTCGTTTAGGATAGACACTTACCTCAGCAGAGCCAGAAGCTATCCGTGAAGCTTGAGGAGAGTTGGTCTTCTGTACAGAGTCAGCAGCTTTCACACCTTCCAAAGAGTTTGTTAATGCTTTCATGTCTCTTTTTACAGCATGTTCAAACAAATTGTCCAAATTTAAACGGGTCATATTACCACTATTAGACACACTAGCAGTCTGGGGATCAGCTGCCATAACACTGCTCAGACTACTACTACTACTGCTACTACTACTACTACTACGATGGTCTCTATTATTGCTACAATTGTTATTCTTAGAGAGTTCTTTATGAGTGGACATGCCGGCAGAAGGGTTGGGAAGCTTTCCTAGAGCTTGGGCTGCTTTTAAGAGGGAACAGTCAAAGCTCTTCAAGCCAGGACGAAGAGCGAGATTCACATCACTCATGTCATTTTTGTGCTGCTGCAACTGCTTCCACATGTCAGCAAATTCATTGCTGTTACCAACACTTGGCCTCCCCACCTGTCAAGAAATCAAACAGATTAAAACAGATGCAATAATATTACATAGATTAACATTTATGCAGTTAATACTAAATGGAGGTATTAAAAAAATGGAGGTTAAAATAGATATGACAAAGAGGTGCTGAAGAGTTCTTGGCTCAAAAATGAAAGGAATGACTGTTTTAAAAAATTTTAAGTAACTTAGGGAAATGATATGCCAAGGTTTCTGGTTTCTTTGTTTAATGGCATATCAACACTTTGTAGGTTATTTAATGCCAAAGCCATTCTCCTAGAAGAACAGTAGTGGTACTATTTAACCCATAGCTGGGAGGATAAGGGGGTTCATACCTTTCCCAAGTGTATTTGTCCGAATGTGAACGTAATAGCACAACTGGAGTATGAACTCGCTTACTACGATTCTGCAGTCCATCGCTTTAACCACCACACCACGAGGACACCCCATGATATGCCAAGTGAGGTGAACAACTGGATGAATATGTAGAATAGCATGTACATTCCATGGTTCTAGGTTATTCTATTCTTTGTCAGGCTGAGAACTTTTCAGCATCTCTTATACATTGAAACCATAAAAACTGCTATTTCATCTTTTGCATTACATAGATTTTCAAACTTGGGTATGATTTTTAATTATTAAATTCTACAGACTATGATAATAAAATTTCAGTATTATATGTACAAATCAATCAATCAATCAATCATTTTAGTTTTTAACTGAAATATCTAAAAGTATCTTAAAGTTGAGTTCCTAATGTTATGTCATACATAAACATGATTTTGATAGGAATTGGTATTAGAACAATAAAAACTAACATAATATATTGCCTAAACATTTTATGGAGGATTTAAATATTTATTGTAACTTTTTTTTTTTTTTTTTTTTAATTGGAAAAATTTGACACTAAGACCTACCAGAAAGTGTAAAATATGCCAGCAAAAGGATTAAAAATAAAGGGTTGTACTAAAGTAGTCAACATAGTAGGATTAAAAGATAAATTATGTTTTTTATCCATCCACTAAGTACCTCTATATGCTTAAACAAGAAAAGAAAAGTTATACATTGTTCTTTTACTTATTTTTTTTACTTTGATAGAAATATATGAAGGTTCTTTTTATCAGTGAAAAATAAAACAGCCAATTTCTAGAATTAAACTACTTTAGCTTATTTGATTGATTGATTGATTGATTTTAACAGTATATCAACTGATCTAGGATTATTTTATGTGTAGAGGTTCGGGAATCATATTCATTGTAAGTTCATATTTACATTTTATTGTGTAGATGTATCTTTAATTTTATTTTTTGCATCCTGTTGAATACAAATAATCTTTATACAGATCTATTTGACCCATATATGGGACCCTATTAAGTACTACTACTCCAAGTGGTCCTGGAAGGAATAGCAATGAAGGGGTACTCTACACTCCCCAGATTTCCAAAACTGGATCCTTATCATGAGATGCAGTTTAGTGCCATACATAAGACATGACATTTTTTTGTGGAGAAGGAGGTCTTAACCCTCTGCAGGAGATACAGTTAGTGTATTCTAAGCCATGCTAAAAGGAAAATTCTGGGTCACTAGCAAATTAGAGAAGGAATGGCAAATCTGTGGTGCATGGAAGGAGTGCATTACATCCCAAGGATTTTTTTAATCAGTTTGCAATTGATACTCATACACAAAGGTGTTGTGCTTTATTTATTCTTTAGGAATATTTGGTTTCTTTGTTTAATTGCATATCAACTTTTATAGTTGATCTAATGCCAAGACCATCCTTGTAGAAGAACAACAGTGATACTATTTAACCCATAGCCGAAGGGGGGATAAGGAAGTTCATACCTTTCTTAATAGTATTAGTTTAAAAGTCAACATGACTGGAGTTTGAACTCACAATGACATCACAATCCAACAGAGACTCCGTCTTTGGGAATATTTGCAGTATTATGCAAAATCATTATTATAAATGAAATTGATGAGTTGTCCTCAATTCCAAATACTTCTTAATTTCTGTCAATCACTATCCAGTGAACATTTTCTAGAATTCAGAAAATTTGCTCAGGATAATCTCTGCCATATCTGTTCACAGCTGTGAACAAGCTAGAAAACTGATTAAAAATAAAACAAGATTGCAATGGACTGATTAGAATTTAAAGAATTCTTTACTGTTATCAATAACTAGTTTTATGCCAAACTTTGAAATTTTGGCAAAATTGAAAACAGTCTTAAAAGGCAATGATGCTCATCTTTTCATATCAAGTCAATAAATTATATAAAACTTAATTATATAGATATTTTTACATGAATTACTGAGAATACAAGACTTATATAGCACATTTGAAGTCATGCACAGAAAAATTGAAACATGGAAAGTGGAAGGTGGGCCATCACAGTTATAGAGAAATGTTTCTTAAACAATTTTAATGTCATTTACTCTGTGAAGTTTACAACATTTCATTTATATACAGTTAATTTAAAAAGATAATTAAAAAAATCATTTTCATATTTTCTCCTAGTGTATAATTTTATACATATTTTGTATTGTGAGCAAAAAAATAAATGAAGTTTTTAAACTTACTAAAATTTGATGACAATTAACTAACTCAAAGTTTACTAAATGAATTCCACACAGGTGATTTGTTTATATTGATAAAGGCTTATGTAGAACCAACTACATTTCTCTGAATAGCACTTATCAGGTTTCAAATTCAGATTTTTCCTTGTTCTGGACTGGTTGCCTTAATAATAGATGTGCAAGAACTGCTACTGACATGAAGTTAGGTTAGTTTTAACAAACAGTTAAAGTTGAGTCACCCAGTTTGATTGACATATGATGACCTCAAAGGTCATTTGAGACCATGGCTTTTATTGGATTTTTAAAAAATCATGTTACCAGATAACACAAAGAACTTAGGAATAAGTTATAGCTAATTGTGAGAATAGCTTAACTGGAACAGTTGAAGGTGTATCTCTGCTCACTAATTCCCTGTAGGCCACAGCGGGTCATGAAGAAGTGTCATCGATGAAATAAAATATGTGCACAGGAAAAATGGTATCCGAGTTGTTTGTTATCCCAGCACTGAAGAACTACGAATGTTCAGGCCAAAACAGGTAAAACAACACAAAGATGCTGACCAAATGGTGGATGCTAGAAGAGACATAACGACAGAAGATTAAAGCAAGAAGATAGGCACTGACCAACTAGACTATGGACTAAGAAGAATTAGTACATAATGTACTAATATATAAACCTTGAAAGGGGTATCACCTGAGTAAGGGCTATTACTAAGATTAAAGATCAGTCTGACCAACAATTTAACCATAGCTAGAGATGGGGTGAGATGATGTAATTGATTCATGCCTTTCTCTAAATGCATGAGTGGAAAGTGCAATCAAAACATTCTTATCAAAGATTTGAACTCAGCACATCAACGCCATTATATATGTATTTATCCAACCTCTCCACTATGGATAGGGTGAGGCATAAGATCAATTTAAAGTGCACGACAACTGGTTTAAATTCAGTTTTCTAGTCATAATACAGAGGCTAAAGGCCCCAGTTTGCTCTTGTATTTACTTATAGTTTAGGTTGGAGGAAAGATATGGATTCATGCTTTTCCCAAGGGTAAATTAAAATGTTAACACCCTTATCCAAGATTTGAACTTGGGTTGCTGAGTCCATTCACTATAATGATGACTGTTACACCAAAAGCATCTCCATGTCTTCATCATATACACACACATTCCAAAGTAAATTAAATCATTTAGCCTCTAAATTACATTCATTTTTAAGAGAATCATTTATTTTAAGAAGAACTACATGAGAATAACATGTATGAAGCATGTTTTTACACTCATAAAATATTTTCATGAAAGAATATTTATGTTATTAAAACTATAACTAAAATGAGGTCTTGAAAAGAAATGTAAAAGTAATTTGCTGGTGATGAACTAAGTGATTAAACTTTATTCCCATTTGTTTTTGCAAGAGGATCAAGTGCAGTATCAAAAATATTTGATGTATAAAGCTATTATTCTCATGTTACTTACAAACCTGCTGACTATGCAAAATAATACAGGGTGTTTCACAGGGAACACAACAATCTTTAAATTATAGAAATCTGATAAAACAAAACAAGAATTCTTCCATGTCAGAACTACTGTATGGTTGCACCACTTGGACTCTTATGAAATGCCTGGAGAAAAGGCTACATGAGAACTACACAAGAAAATTGCATGCTATTTTGAACTCAACCTGGAAGCAGCACCCTACAAACAGCAGATGTATGCCTACTTACCTCCTATCTCACAAACCATCCAAGTAAGATGAACAAGACATGCTGGAGAAGTAAAAACAAACTCATAATTGACATTCTCCTATGGACTCCTACACATGGACACACCAGTGTTGGCCACCCAGAAAAAACTAACATTTATCAGCTCTGTGCAGACACTGGATGCAGTCAAGACGACCTGTTATGAGTGATGATTCCATGCTTTCAGTATGACTTGATAATGACCACTCAGAGACAACAGTATTTAAAAGTTGAAATCAGTGCATCATGTAATGGCCTCATTCAAATATCCATTCCTTTATGTTGTGCTAGGAATGTCATCATTTACACATAAATCTTATAAATATGTGAAATAGTAATTTAAATGTTAAATATCCCTAGTCTACACTTCCCATCAAGTTGATGATAATGTGTTTAGTTGATAAAGTTCATGAAAGTGTCATGTATCAGACCAGCCATCTTTGTTAACTACCAACATTCTCTTTGATATAACTAAGTGTTTAACTCAGTGTTTAAAATCTCTTAGAAGGCCATCTTTGCAGATTGGGCAGTTTACATGTACCATTTTCAGGACTACAAAGATTGGTTTGGTTTCTTTGTTCAATGGCATATCAACCTTCATGGTTTATTAAATGTCAAAGCCATCCTTGTAGAAAAACAGCAGTGATACTATTTAACCCATAGCTTTTACAAGACTAGGAGTTCAAAAAGTGAATGTGACAGAGCTACTAGAGGTCAAACTTGCTAACTTCAAGGTTGCAGTCCAGCACTTTAGCCATTATGCCATGAGGACTCCTTCAGGATTACAAAGAGATTGAAATAATTTAAATTCAAGTTGTCAAAAAGACAGTTGTATCTTTTGGGAAGCAACCCACATTTTTCTTTTACTTATTCCCACTAAGCTGTCTGATGTATTCAACTTTATTTATCTAATAACATTCATTTAGCACCTGTTCCCTCTGCAAAGTTTCTGTGAAATAGGAACATATACAAAGATAACATTAAAAAATTCACAGTGTAAACACACCAGGAAGTTTTTAAACACAAATTTACTCATTACAGCTGTGTTAAAAAAAAATTAAAAAAATGTGGCATTGAATGATGATTCTAAATCTTCCTCAAGACTATCATATGAAGTTTAACACAAATTATGTAATGAGTTTTTTTCTTCTTTCTTTCATGGATATCCCTTAATTACAAAAACAAAAATTTTAAATTATCATTATTATTCATTGATCTAAATCAAACCACTATGCTTATCTTTATTTTTATAAAAATCAATGTTTTGGTCATTATACCCTCCAAGTGTGTCATAGTCAGTAACCTTCTGAATATTTCACATCAAACCTTTTGTTTGATCCACAAAAGGAGATCATTTTCTCATATCAGGTTATTTTCCTAGTTAATTTGTTATCCAGATTTATGCAAACAAATTTGAAAATTTTTACATTTCGCCGTTAGACGTTGATTTGACAGGATGCTTTAATGGGGCCTCATGTCAGTGAGGGGGGGGCCCCGATGTGCAAATAAAACCGTCGAGAGGAAGGCCCCAAAATGGTGCACATTCTCTCCTGATGACCCCAAAACAAGCATGGAGTTAAAACTGCTCGGTGGAAATAAGAATGGCGAAAGGAGCGTTTTCTATCTGCTCACTTTTTGGTGAGTTTCTGTTACTTGGTAAGTAACTTCCTTCTCCTACTTAATTTGTTATCCTGATGTGACTGGTCTCTTTCACTGAACCAGATCATATGACTCTTCATACACAGCGATTGAATTCAACCACCAGGTTACTAGATACACCATTAACCAATACTTGAATCCACTCTCCCCATTGATAAATTAGTAGCGGTAACAGTGTTTGCTTTGGTTTTATAGCATATCAACCATTGTAGGTTATTTAATCCCAAATCTAGTTGATACATATATATTAGATGTATATAATTTATAAACATAAGCCAACAAACAAGTTAAATATTTCCAAGTATAACAATTCAATTAAACATCAGTTATTTGTATACACACAATTAAATGATCAAACAGTCCTATTTTTAATTCAGTTTAGCATGTCATTTGTTTGCAGGTCAAACAGTTCTATTTGACTCATGGATAGGACCCTATCAGGTGCTACCACTCCGGGTCAGAGTGGACCTGGGAGCATTGGCAATGAAGAGGTACTTTGCATTCCCCAAAGCTCCAGCATTACTGGAGCCTCAACATTAGATTGTTTAATGGCAAGACACTCATTGGGGGATCTAACCCCTCTGTAGTGTTGCAGTCCAGTATATTCTACAGCTCCAGTCAAGTGGGCTGGTAGTAACATGGGGCCTTAAACCTAATGTTATTTAGTTTGCCTCTTCAACTAAACCAGAGTAAGTCTTCTTGTTCTATTCATAGTGTAATTAATTGGTGTCATTTTTGAGTCCTTTCTTTTTTAATTTGAGGTTCCTCTATGATATTCACTTTTATGTCAGCCTGATTTGAGTGTTTATCAGAACTTAACATGTGCACTGATTGTTTCAATTACTATTTTTCCAATTAGAAAAATAAAGCAATTATTTTACTGACTTCATTACACAGGGGTTGATGACAATGCTGTTCTCTCTACACATGATCAGCCAAACCTGATAAGGATATTAGTTCAAGTACATCAGTGAATGAATAATAATTATTATTTCTCATCTCAGAGATTCAGAAAAAATTTAAAATCATTAAATGAAATTTATAAAAGATAACCTGAATTATCCCAGAGAAAACTTTTTGCATTTTAATCTATTCTTTAGTTTCATGTTCCCAGTTGATGTTATTTCTTGTTTGTTATGGATATAATTCAAATGGAGGTTAATGAAAACATCAGACTCTAAACAACAACACTTCTAATGATATATATACAATATTAACATATGAACTTCAGATGTCTGGGTTTATTTGTACCCAAATATAGGTAACACAAATATTTTTCAAAACTTAACTGAAATGCCAAAAAATTAAAGACAGCTAATAATATGTAACTCCTACCTTCACCTGAATAATGGGAGCTATATGATATGGAATAGTCTTCAAGTAGCTGGAGTTGTTGCATGAGCATATCTATCCAGGCACATTCGAAGGTTGTTTATAACCAAGTTGTGTTTATCGAGTCTATGCATTTACCCAACCTCTCTGCCATGGACAAATTTTGACAAAAGGTTAATTTTTAAGCAGAAGACAGTTGATTCAAATGGAGTTTTTCCTTCTCTTAGACCAGTTCCCGTTTCAGAGTTTTTTCTTCCTAAACCAGTTACTTTAATATGGCTACAGATCCCAGTCTGCCCCACTGTTTACCTATAGCAGGAAAGAGAAGCGACAGATTCATACAATTCCTAAGGGCATTAGCAAAATGAAAACAGTCTTAGGTTAACAAAATAATTTCCTATAGCAATAAATGTTATGCGATGAGCACCTCCAAACAAATGTGTTTAGCAAATTTGGCTGCTGGAAATTTACTAAGGTCTGCAACATGTTTCATGCATGACCACTGGGGTTTATATACAGTAAGCAAAAGGGCTAATGGAGTTCCTGGAATTAGTTTTATATTATCCACACACGATAGCTGTAAAAATAAAGAAATCTAAACCTTGCTAATCATTATGTCACTAAAAAGTATCTTTTAAAAAAATTCAGCATAGCTTTAATTTGTTTTGCTTTGTTTAATGGCAGTTATTCAATGCCAAAGCCATCTTTGTAGAAGAACAGTAGTGGTATCCTTTAACCTGTTGCTTGGGGAGATAGTCTGAAAGTAAACGTAATGGTACGACTAGAGTTTGAACTTGCTTATGACAAAATGTTGCAATCCAGCATATTAGCCATTATGTCATGTGGACTCTTTAAATTTGGCAATGATTCATTCCATGCCTCCCTCCCCTAGTTTTCTGGGGTGAAGGAGCCACCTAACATTTGTGCCAGGTAGGTGTTATTAAGCAAATCATCAGGTACCAGGAAACCTTTATCCAAGCATAAGTTGAGTTTATTGATTGGAGGAATGTCAACGTGATCAAACATTTTTTGTGACGGCCGTGCAGGAACATCAATTCATGCATACCCCCAACTATGAAATGACTTGAAGTCAGATAAATATCCCCCCACCCATCCAATAATCTAGCAATCATCTCACTATTTTAACCAATTAACTGAAATCGCAAAGTCCATTATCACAATGCAAATGAACATGCAAAATGTACTGACAATGAAGATAGAGATAATGAAAAGCAAAGAATGAAGTGATGATGATGATGATGATCAAATGCAATAATGGGTTGTGGCAGCAACAAAAAGGTAGTGCTTGTCAATGTCAACTGACCTTTGAACTTTTATCACCGGATAATTTTGGATTGGATTGTTGACGATTAAACATCTTTGGAGTCACAAAGTGAGGAGTGGCAGCATCATGGCAGGAATTCAAATGGAACGTGTCATCCCGGTCGGCAGAACCGTGTCTTTGCTAGGAAAGAGATGACAAATGATAAAACAATTATCAGAGACACTTATTCATTAAGTAGCACAGAGGTGTTCTGTCTCATCTTATATTTCTGCCATTCTGCATTTACCCCTCATTTCTTCCCTTGTTCTTTTCTGCGTGCCACCATTTTGAAACACTTAGTACATCATCTACAAACCTTTTCATCACTCAGAAGAATTCTCACTTTACTATTTTTGTTTATTTTGTTTATTTTTTGTTTATTTTAAGATGCAGTTATGATGGAATTCATAAATGTTACTTTAAAAAAAAAAATTCTAAATGTTCGAAGAGATGTATCCGTATTTACCTATCACCCCTGGCAGTCATATGTGACATACAGTTTAATCAGGGAACCAATGCATACACGTGTAAAGAAAGACAAAAATTGCTCCTTACAAAACGTGTCAAACCACTCCAAGTTTCCTTCTTGGTACAATGGGAAAGTGTTGCCCTAAAATTGTAACCTTCAGAATCACACTTCCCCAACCCTTTCTGTATCCTGCTCAGAGATAAGAATATCACTGAAGGTGTTGAACAAATACCACATCTTAGTCACTCTTATTAAGTATGACTACATACTTGTCAAAAAATTTGATACCCACTGACAAAAGATAATTCATTTAGAAATCAGTTTTTGAAAAATTGATACCATTAAAAAGAATTAGAGAGGAGAGAAAGCTGATAAATTTTCTTTTTTTCTTTCATTATATAGAATTCTCCAGAGATTTTTACAGTATAAGTAAAAAAGACAATGAAAAAAAACTGAACCATTTTTTATCATTGCTACAAATTTTAATTTAATTTCAATGGGTTAGTCACAGGAAGTGACAATTTTCTTGGATTATTGTTGTAAAAATTCCCATAGTTACATCAAAGAGTCAATTTTCTAAAGAGTAAATTCTCAGAAATAACAAAAAGTAGGAAATTTCATAGAATTTTCTTTTCCTTGATTTGATATCCTAATTTGTAATTAGTCCTTTGCTAATGATTTTTCACAACAACTAAGGGAATGTTGACAACAATAATCATGGAAAATAGTCACTTCTAATGTGTGTTTAAGCTTTAGAAGTCTCATTGAAATTTGTGGCTATAATAAAAAATGATACAGTTTTTTCATTCAGTCTCTCTCTTTCCTAATACTGTAAATCTCAGGAGGAATTCTACATAATGAAAGAAAAAAAAAAATCAGTTTTTTTCCACCTCTGCTTTCTTTTTTTGTACAATACTATGTTTTATTATGCTATATATTTAAGTTACAAAAGAAATTCATATACATGTGAAAAATTAAATAAGGGATGGGAAATGTTTCCATTGGGGAGGGGGATTATAAATTCATCATCTTATGAATAAATATTGAAAGTCTTATTAAATATCCCTCCTTAGTTGAGTTTTAGTAGATTTTAAAATGATAATTTGCACTGAAAATGATTTAATTGATTTTTCTACTAACAGTTAGCAATTGGGTAGAGATAGAGAAAAATCTTTTCACTTACTGCCTGCATTTGTCGACCTTGGTAATGTTGAGCCTGTTGAACATTTTCAGCAATAGTTGTCCTTAAAGGGAGACCATGAGTTCGTCCTGCTTGATAGGACATACGAGCAGGAAAAGAACTGATCATAACTGGACTACTGTCAAATTTACGTTGACCAAAAGATAAATTAATCATGGCTGTGGAAAGCAGACGATAACCTTGATGAGGAGAACAACTACAAAGAAGGAAAATGAATAAAATTAAATAAAGAGAAATAAATTAAGAAAAATCCAAGCATTGATTAAATCTTAAATAAGGAATGAGATATATATATGTGTGTGTGTGTGTGTGTGTGATTTAGCATTAAATAACCCACAAAAGTTGATATGCTATAAAATACCAACCAACTTTTTTAATTTTCTTCAAGAAAAAAAAAAAGGTCAATTTAAAAAGTTTGAGAAAGTTTGCACATTAAAGTTAAAGCAATATTTTGTCAATAATTCAACACCAAAATCTTGAATTAATTTTTGATCCAACAAAATTGTTTATTCTTAAAATAAATACTTTTTTTCTTTTTTTTTAACCCTAATTAGTTTATATATTAAGCATTAAATAAATAACAAAATTTGCATGAAATTTGTGTATTTACTTCTAGGCACATCAAAGATTAGAGAAGTACAAATTGAGCATTACTGACCTTGTGTATATCAACTAGTACCCAACAATATCAGATGTTTTTTTTGTTTTTTTTAAATAAAGAATTATACTTGCAAACTAGCCAAAGTAAAGGGGGAAAACTTGAAATTTTTTCTTTGTCAAAATCCAAGTGAACCATACTGATAATTACTCGATTATGATAAATTTATGAAAATTTTTGATATTGATTTTAATGTTTCAATTACCTTTTGATTCAAATAAATGCTGATTTTTACCTTTAAAAAAAAATTTTTTTAAGTCAGAAAAACTAAATTGAAAAAATAAATAAATAAATAAATAAAAAAAAATTAAAAAAATACATACCCAAGATCAATGCCATTGGGAAACTTTTCATCAAAGACAACATTATAGATGGCCTCAGATTCCTTCTCTCCAGGATGGATTCCAACTACAGTCCCTCGTAGACCAAATGGCACTGTAAAGCCTTGACGTACATTCACTACTCTATCAAACAATTTGTATTTTGCTTCTGGATCTGGGATCAACGTTGACAATAATGGAAATGGCTGTGGTATGAAAGTAATGACAATAAATAATTTAGTGATAAAATTTAAAAAATAAAAAACAATTATAAAAATATTTCATGAGCAAAAAAATGATAAAAATAGCAGTGGAAGTTTTATTCACTAAAGATGTATAAAACACAAAAATTTTATTTTTTACTTAGCTTTATTCAATATCTTCCTCATTGGATAATAACTAACATGCTGGACTGTGACATCCTAGCGAGTTTGAATTCCATTTAGGCTATTAATACCCTTGATAAAGGTATGAACCCCTTTATACCCCTCTCACTATGAGTTAACCAGTACCACTACTGTCTTCTACAAGGATGGATTTGGCATTAAATAAACCATATAGGTTAATATGACATTAAATAAAGAAACCACACCAACATCATAAGTAAATAGAAAACTCAAGATATATGCCTATCTGTGATAATGAGAATTATGAATGAATTCCAAAGAGCTTGATAAAGGGCTTTCATATGGAAACACATTAGGTAAGAGGCTGCCTTGCATTTTGGAATTACAGGAAGGTGGTAGTTTGGAGTAAATTAAGATTAATATTGATGAGGAAGAAAAATGTTAAGAGAATTATTAGGGTGAGTCAAAAGTTTTGTAATATTTTGGTATATGCTAGTTTGTGGTGCATAAACCACCTAACTGAATCAGTTCGAGTTGTGGAAAGGACCTGCTATGCTTGGTAGTATTGTAGTAGTTGGTGTGCTGACATGTCCTGCATTGTTTCATTCCGTGGGTGATTTGAAAGCCGTACAGATGAATGTGCAACATAGTCTAATTCAAGAATTTATGCTTTACAAGTTTGAATTGGACCATAGCAACACAGAAACTAGCAAAAATATTTGAAGGTACAGTTGATCACAATACAATAACCAGATGGCTCAAAAAAATTTCACTCAGGTTGCAATAATCTTGAGGATCAGGGAAGGTCATATAGACTTAAAAGCATGGATTCTGAGACTGATTCAAGTCATAGAATCAAATCTGGTGAGTAGCACATGAAGAATATCAGACAGGCTTGGCATCTTACAGCCAAGTGTGGTTCATCACCTTCACAACCTCAGCAAAAGCATCAACAAGAGCTGCCAAATTGTGCCCCAAGTTATCAAAATACTGCAAAACTTAATTCACCCAAGTAATTAGAAGAATTTAATCACAATAAATTGAATTAGGCCTGGAATTATCAGGTATTAAACTCACAAGTTAACTGGGGTTTAACGAGTTGGCTTGGTTTAGTTTTATGGCATATCAAATATTGTTGGTTATCTAATGCCAAATCTGGTTCATACATATATATTAGATATATATAATTTTAAACATAAGTCAACAAAATTAAATAATTTCAAGTATTGCTATATATCACTAACAATTCAATTAAACATCAGTCGTTTGTTTACACAGTTAAATTATTGTTTATACTATTTAAATGGCAAACAATTCTATTTGAACCATAGATAGGACCCTATCAGGGGCTACCACTCCGAGCCAGAATGGACCTGGGAGCGATGGCAATGAAGAGGCACTCCACATTCCCTAAAGCTCCAACATTACTGGAGCCTCACCATCAGATTGTTTAGTGTCATATCCAGGACGCTTCTTGGTGGAGTTTTACTCCTCTGCAGAGAAGCCGTTGGTGTATGCTGAAGTCCCAGCCGACTGGGTCAGTTTATCTCGAGGCATCACTGGGCACACTAGCTCCCTAAACTACCATCTACCCTGCTATCAACTCAATTAAAAATGACAGCTGAAATTGATCTATTTTTGGATAAAGGGGCAGAGGTGATTGAATTGAGGAGAAATCTATTCAGATCAATAATCAAATTATTTCTGATAAGAGTTCTTTGCTCTCTCTCATCTGTTTATATACCTACTAATATTTTATTAACCTTTAACATATTACATTATTGGTTAGTATGACTTCCCCTACTCAACATTTATTTACAAAGGAATGTTTAGCATAATAGTTATTGTCAGAGGAAATGGAATTGGGGATCAAAATTCAAATCCTAGACAAGGCTGTTTGCATTTCACTTCACAGTTATATCCTTGGGAAAAGCATGAAACTATCTGTTTTACCCATAGCTAGAGGAAAATAGTAAGGCAGACTGAGTTCTATAACCTTGGTTAGACAACCAGTCTAAGAGAAGGAAAACTGAATTCAAACCAGCTGTACTCAACTTTAAAAATGGACCTGTGTCATATCCTGCCCAAGGCAGAGGGACTGGGTAAATACATACACTACATTCTTTTTTCAGAGGTTCTAAGATTTTACACACTTAGTAATTAAGTTTGATCTTGTTTTTATTATTGTCATAGCAAGATATGAAAAAAAAAAACAAAAAAAAAAAAAAACACTTGTGTTCAAACAAGTCAAGTTATCGGCAGTTGCATAAATTTTTTACTCAATGAAGTTGCCTCTCAAGTGCTTAAGGTTAAATTTATGGCATGTCAACTTTTGTTTGGTTATTACATGCCGAGTTCAGTGGGTTTTTTTGTTCTGTTAAATTACATGGTTTCATATAATTATTCTTATTTAATAATTTGTTTGCACACAGTTAAATAGTCTCAAGTATTTCGATCTAATACAAATAATTTTCTAACAGATCTATTTGATCCATAGAATGGTTGGTTGGTTGTTTTAAGGCATATCAACCCTTTTCAGGTCATTTATTGCCAAATCAAGTCATTTTGATAAAAACTTTTAGTTTGGTTTGGTCTTATGGCATATCAACCTTGTAGGTTATTTAATGCCAAATTCATTTTTATACATATAGACAATTCTATTTCAAACAGTTCAGTTTAGCATAAGTATGCAGTTTAAATGACAAAACATTTCTATTTCTAACAATTCAGTTTAGCATAAGCCCACTTTTTATTTGACCCATAGATAGGACACTATCAGGTGCTACTACTCCAGGCCAGAGTGGACCTGGGAGCAATAGCAATAATGAGATACTTTGTATTCCCCAAATCTCCAGCATTCCTGGAGCCTCACCATCAGATTGTTTAGTGTTATATCCAGGACACTTGTAAGGGGAGTCTCACCCCTCTGCAGAGATGCAGTCAGTGTATTCTACAGCCCCAGCCGACTAGGCCATCCATAGAATGGATTTTAACAAGAACATTCCAAGTTAGAGTAGAACTAGGAGTAATGGCAATGAAATGGTGACTCCACACTCCCCAGAGCTTCACAACAACTTGAGCCTCACCACTGGATTCTCTCCTAAATTTTTTGGGTGGTGTTCTTACCTCTATCCAGAGAATACAGTTGGTATATTCAAAGCCCTGCTGACATGACTGTGATTGTTGGACAGAGAGATCATGTCAGATGCTTATAATAATAATAAAAGATTTAATATTATGACCATTCATAGCCTTTCTTTTTAGTGGGATGATGGGATAGCTGTAAACAAAATCCTTTACACCTTAGGGCAAAGTTTGAATGTGCTTTTGTGCTTTTATTTTTTTATTTTTAACTTTTGTAAATTTCGTGAACACCAGTACATAGTATGTTTAAGATCAAAGAACTAAGAGTTCAAAGAGTCAATGGGTAGAACATATGAAAATAATCATATTTTATCAAGAAAGTTTTAAATTGGTTTTAATAATAATTTGACACAGTAACCTGCCAATTTTTTCTTTAGTCAAAACAAAATAAATGTAATTTTAGTACTCACTCTAAATAAATTTTGAGGTTCTATGGACAAATCTTTCTTGGTGACATTGTGCTTGGCAAAATCCTGCAATGAAAATTATCAAAAGAATAATTCATATATTACTAGAATTCTCATTATGTGTTTATCGTATTGCACCATAGATTCTTATTGTTTATCTCCCCTAGCAGTCCTTGCATTTTAGAATACACTTTTTAAACTTGTTTTTAGAAGTAGTCAAAAGAAGATTCAAGTGGAACCCAGACTTCAGAAGAACATAGAATAAAGAGACCCAGGTCAATAGCAGTTGTTGAAGATTGAACAGTAAAATTAGAAGAGTTAACACTCACCACAACACCAAGCCACATTGTGTCTATTATTAAAACTGTAATCAATAGGCAATCATGTACATAGCCTGGACCAAAAACAACAGTGATCCCAGTTAAGAACGGAAAGTAATACCTAACCCAATCGTATCCCATTCAGATATTTCAAACATACTAAAAACCACAACATTGATAAAACAATAATTACATATGTAGTTGATTAAGTATACTTAGAAGGCATTATTTACATTTTTAATAAAGAAAATCACATAACATTGTCCCAAAAATTCTAAAAGCTCAGCTGATAATTAAGTTTTTACATAATTTTGTTTATTAATGATAATATATGCACAGATATTATAAATAGTAAACAATGTTAAGTAAAATTTCATTATCTTAACTAATAGTCTTTGTTTAGGTAAAGGCTATGTGGGGACACTTTGGATGGAAGTTATGACAAGGTTAGGCATAGAAATAAACTGAGCTTCAATGTTTCAAAAATATATCTTGTGTAATGAACAATCCCTTGTTTTTAAGGTGAAAAATTGGTCTTAAAAAGTTGTTTATTACATAAATATATGCAATATTTCTCCACCGTTTATATATTCAAATTAAAGGGTTTCAGTTGAATGTCATGATATATCTTACCTGCACTCTCTGGACTTCATTTTGAATAGCTTGTATAATTCCTTCATCCAGTACTTCACAGCCAACTTTCTGAGGTTTGATATTCTGGCAAGGAAGACTTTTCAAAAATTCAAGTACTTCTTGCAATGTGTGACTAAAGCAAAATATTAAAAGAAAGAAGAAAAAAAATCACTTATTTTCTAACATATTCAGAATAAATAATAGTATTAACATATTTTAATGCAAAACTTTTACTGGAGTAGGGATCAAAAGTTTTGCAATATTTTGGTAATATGAAGTACTACTCACCAACTCAGGATGCTTTTGCCATTAGTTATGAAGGTATTGAACCACACATGAATGTGATATGCCAAGCTAGAGTGTTACTCACTGGATTTGCTTCTATGTTTTTTGGAGTATGTCTTTGGAATCCACATTGTCAAGGTTCTAGCAACCTCAGCAAAATTTCTTGAACCATTTGATTACTGTACTCTAACAAATGTTTTTGGTTGTTTCCATGGCATTATGGCCCAGTTTGAACTCTCAACATATAAGTTTCTGAATTAGATTATGTTACACATTCATCTGAGTAGTTTTCAAATTACATATGGAGTGAAGCAATGCACAACATATCAGCATACCAACTTCACAATACTACTATAACCCAGCAGGTATCTTTTACAGCTGGAACTACTTCAGTTACTCAATATATGTGCCACAAACTTGTATGTACCAAAATATTGTGAAACTTTTGATTCATTTTAGTATTTTAGGTAAATATAAAATAATTACATTTTAGTTGTTTACAAAACCAAACAAAAAATTCCTTTATATACAAACTTCTGATCAAATAGTAAATGCCTGGCAGCTATACAACCGGGGTCTTTCACTAGAGGTATGCATATGGTGATCTAAACTACAATTGTTGGTGATATCCAATGATTAGCAACTATGTCTAGTTCATTCAGATATAATATGCAACACTTAATTGTGTGCTTTCCATTGCTAAAAATTCAAAATTTCCTCTATTGCATATGGTATCAAGTAATAATTTACATACAATCATATGGTTTAATTTATTAAATGGTATGTCTCCTAATGGAGTGTTTAATGTCAAAATTCGATTCATTTGTAAATGTTTGATTATAATCACTATTTTCAATGTTTCACAGCAATAATTTTTTTTAAATCAAATTTGTTTACAGTTATATGGTTTCAAACATTCCTATATAATATTCATAATTTATACACAATTGTTTTCAAATAACTATTCCTATTTAATAATATTTTGCTCAGTTATAGGGTTTCATGTATTGCCATCCAATACTAATTATTTTCAAACAGATCTATTTAACTAATACATAGGACCCATGGAAGCAAATGGAGTAACGGTTATCGCCTTAAGAAATGAATATAGCAACCCAAGTTCAAATTTTCAAAGTCATTTGTGTTTCCCACTTGTGCTAATGTCCTGGGAATAGGTATAAATCCATCTTTTCTCTCCAAAGTTATGCGTAAAATAGTAGAGTAGATTGGGCTCTTTGCCTTAGTATACCAACCAGTCGAGAAAAAAAGTTTTGAATTTAAAGCAGCTGTTTTCTACTTAAAAATTGACCTAGTTACATCTTGCCTGTGACAGAGCAGTTGGGTAAATATATAGAACTCTATGTATGGGTCAAATAGATCTGAGCTGTCACTATTTGATTTGTTAAGAACATACAAAGGGTCATGACAAACCAACGGCAGGCAGTGTCACTGAAGACTTCCATCATTTTTTCCAGGAGTAGGAACAATATTTTTGGTGAGTCACTTCCTAAAGGAACTATTTATATGGAGATGAAGTTGATAATAATCATTTTTACACACACAATGAATCTCATTACTTTCTAGACAGACCTTGCATTTTGTGTATAAATCTTAAAAATGTGTGAGAGACAAAGTTCATAGAAAATTTCCCAAGTTTACACTTGCTAACAGGTTGATATTGTTTTTAATTGATAAATTGTGTGAAACTAGGAATGTATAAGGTCAAAAGTGCCTAAGTTATTCATCTTTGTCAACTGCTAAAGTTTTTAATATGTCTTGGTATTTAATATATGTTGTAGGATCATCCCTATTCTCGATATACAATGAACTCTTCCAATAAATATAACATTTGACTGCAATTCACTCTGGGAGTTTGGTAGCAAAAGCTACACTGGTGACATTGTATTAATTGTTCTCTGTAATATATAACTTTATTTCTTCTCTCTTAATCCGTGTTTGTCTTACTTATTTTGTGCCCTTTTCCAAGGACATAATATACAACCAGAAAATTTCTGAGAAAGCTAAAAATTACATTTTGTTTAAAAGCTGCTAATCAAAGCTTTACAAAATAAAACAAAGACTATCATTTTGTAAAAACCAAAATACAAACCTTTGACGTGAAAACACATCTGCCTCAAAATAAACATCACCTCCAGTGTGATCTTGGGTGGAAATGTATTCCCACAGAGCAGGGAATCTGAAACCCAAAAAGTTTTAAATTTATTCACTTATGCTTGGCTTTTATAAAACTTACAGATGATGTTATATAGAGTAAAATCTTAAATTTGAGAAATATTTTTGATCATATTAAAACAGGTTTATCAGAAAGAACCAAATTTTATCCCTCCCCACAACAATAATTTTCGTGTATTTTTCAAAATTCAAACATTAATACTTGTCATTTGGTTTATTAATTTTAACAGCATGTCAACCCATTTAGAGTTATTTTAGACCTAGAAGTTTAGGAATTGTGTTCATTGTACATTCATATTTACATTTTTTGTGTACTTGTTTCTTAAAAGTTTTTTTTAACATAGAATCCTATTGAATATGAATAATTTTTAAACAGATCTATTTGGAACATAGATAGGATCATAAAAGGTATTATTACTTCAAGTCAGAGTGGACCTGCAATTAATGGCAATGAATGGATACTCCACACTCCCCAGACCCTCACCATCAGATGCAGTTTAGAGTCATACTCATCAGGGTAGGGTCTCACTCCTCTATGGGGGATACAATCAAGCATATTCTAAGCCTCATCAACAGGGTGTATATATATGTGGTGTTAATAGTAAGTCTAGTCTTCAGAGGCCATTTCTACAGACAGCATCTGCCTTCTTATCTATAAAGGGTAAGAGTTAGATTTATTACCTGATGCCTGAGAGACCACTTTTGTGGAGGAATGCTGATGAAGTTAATTTTTACAACAGCCCAAGAAGGTCCCAACTTTAAACTGATCTTGTGTTACATCTTGCTACCATGATAGAGATGAATAAATCCTACCTATGACAGAAAGATAATGTTTTCTAGCAAATCAAAATGGAGGCCTATAATAGCACAAAAGAGAGAAACAATAACGACACCACTGATCTCCAAATATAAATCTGTGTATACCGTATCAAATATTCCATGACAGCATCAACTGCCTTGTCAGAGTACGTCCATCCATCTTCTGTGAGCCTAGTATAGCCTGGCACTTCTTCATTCCGTTTGGAGAACTTTAGATTCAATCCAATATTGCTCCTATGATCCGAAGGATTTTCTCGGGAGCCACGTTGCACAAGCACAGTGCCAGTTATTCGAGAAAGGAAATGAGTGTTGATCCCTAATCGCTGAGAAGCAATGTAAGCAGGCATATATCTTTTCTTGAAAGACTGTCAAAAAAGAAAAAATTAATACATGTTAAAAAGGGAAATTTTTTTTTTTCTTTTTTACATTTTAGGCAAAAGTCTATTTTATAATTGAGTGTCTCTTCTTGGTGTTTTGTTACTTTTATGAAACAAATTGTACGTTCAAAACATCATTTCTTAAATTGCTTACTTATTAACTACAGTTGTAGACCTATGTCGACCTTTCAACTCAGACAGAAAGTACTGTGCAGTATACAAGAGAACCATTTTTTTTAGTTTTTTTTCTCAATTTTCACAATCTGTTTTACAATTGAATGTCTTATTGTATATTGCTCAATTTAGTATCAAGTTGTATGTATCTCAACACCAACAACCTTTAGAAAACCCATTAATGAACAAGCAAAGGTGTTAACAGGCAAAAAAATTTAAGTGAAAGAACCTCAAATCTTTTGAAAAAGCAAAGAAATTACAAAAAAATTGAAGAATCAATACTTGCAGAAAATATACCTGTAGTTCAGAAAGTACAAGAGGAATTGAAATAGAAAGGTTAGGTTACATTATTTGGTTTAATAACATATCAACTCTTGTCAGTTATTCAATGCTAAATCCTGTTCGTACCTATGATTTTGAAGTGAATAGTTTGTAGGTAATATTTTTTAAACAAGCCAGAGCTTGTCTATTTGCACACAGTTAAATGGTTTCATGCATTGGTTTGGGTTTTATGGCATATCAACCATTGTAGGTTATTTAATGCCAAATCTATTTTTATACATATAAACAGTTCTATCTCAAACAATTCAGTTTAGAATAAGTACAGTTTTGAAGTCAAAAACTGTTTTATTTCAAACAATTCAGTTTAGCATAAGTACACAGTTTAAAAGTCAAAACAGTTCTATTTCAAGTAATTCAGTTTAGCATAAGTATACAGTTCTATTTGACCCATAGATAGGACCCTATCAGGTGCTACCACTCTGGGCCAGAGCGAACCTGGGAGCAATGACAATGAAGGGATACTAGGCATTCCTCAAAGCTCCAGCATTACTGGAACTACATCATCAGATTGTTTAATGTCATACTCAGGACACTCGTTTGGGGGGTAGGGTCTTACTCCTCTGTAGAGAAGCAGTTGGTGTATTCTACAGCCCCAGCCAACATGGCAATCCATGTATTGCTATTTTATCATTTGCACACAGATGGTGTCACATATTACAACAGATAAATGATCTTAAGCATTGCTATCTAATACTAATTATTCAATTTAATGAATAATCATTTGTTTGCAGACAGTTAAATGGTTTCAAGTATAGTAAATGATTAAACTATTATTTAATCCACAGATGTAACCCTAACAGGTAATACCACTACAGGTCAGACTGGACCTGAGAGTAATGACAGAAAAAGAAAGAACAAAATGACACACACACATATATATATATATATATATATAGGAAATAAATAAATAATGAATAAATAAATTTAACTGAAATAGAAATAATATATATATATATATATATAAATATAAAAGAATGAGAAATCAAAGAAAAAAAGAAATCTACTAATGTATAAAGAAATCTAAAAAGCCAAAAGTGAAAAAGAAAAGAAAAAGAAACTTGAAAAGAAAAAAAAATACAAAAGAAATAGGCATACAAATACACTATGTAATAACTGAATGTGAAACCTCTTTTCTCTTACAAAATACATACATTCAAATGACAGACAAGCCTTAGTACTTGGCACCATGAGCAACTGCCAGTGCTGCTGATACAATGGGCACTGTTTGAAATTTGTAGAAAAGCATTTAACCAAATAGGTTTTTAAGTAAATTAAAAATAATTACCTCAGTTTGTGAAAGTAGCAAAAATGTTCAACACAAATATTTTTTAGTGAAACAGTTTCCTTATATTCCTCTATATAGTGTGATATTTGCCCCCCCCCCAACGAAAAAACAAACCAAAGAAAAACATCTTATTAGATAGTTTTGTTGAAGCAAAGTAAGCAATTGACTAGAAGAAAGAGTATTGCAAATGATCAGCATTAATATTTTCTTAAAAAACAATTTTGTGTTTCTCTACATAGTCATGAGAACTATCATAAAATAATATCAACCCTCACTGTAATGGTTACATTTTTGCACACTAGCATGCAGATACTCAATTTGTTAAATTGACATCCCCAAGTTATGTATATTCATTAAAAAATTTTTTATTCATATCCATTATATATTATATTCAGTTATACCTCGGTTCATATATAAAACATTTTCATATGAAATGTGGAGAATTCTAGAAAGTATCCAACTATTAAAAATGAGTTAAATCAATTCCCCTGTCTCAAGTGCACATACATAGTTTCCATGCAGTAAGGGTTAAATAGTAAAAACTGAGAATCTTAATAATTTTACAAAACTATTATAAAATTATTATAATGGAAAAGGACCATTTTAAATTTATAGAAAAAGGAATTTTATTCTTTTTTGTTATAATTTCTGATTTTTACACTTGTTTATTGATTATCATTTTTCCTGCAGCAAAAAAGGTCAATTTGCCCATTGTTAACTTATAATAAATGTAATTATCTTACAATGCTGAAAACACACCACTTACCTGTTGGTTGTGAATAATTCTGTCTAAGTTAGGTTCATGAAGAATATTTATGGTTAAATGAACTTTTGCTGTAGCTCCTTTTTCAACTTGAAAAACCTAAAAATGATATAAAAATATATATTTGAACCAAAATTTGTATTAATGTAACTTGCAATTTTTTTGTATATAATAAAAATTTTCTGTTTTAGTTTATAAGTATTGTTAGTAAGAATTTCAGGGAAATTTTTTCTCCTTTTCTGATTCTCTTTTAAGCTCATTTACATTTACCCACCCCTTTTCTCACAATGTTCAGTTCCACATGAATGATAAATACACTGACCTTTCCTTGGCATCCATAGTGTGGCCACCCAATTATAAACACAGGTGCTTCAGGTGTGAACAATTCATCAATTGTTTTGTACTGACACATAGCAGTTTCTTCCATAACAATATCCTGGAACATAATTTACAATGTTTAAAACAAACCCAAGAAAATAGTTCAAATTCAAAAAGCATTTAAAGTTAAAGGTCAATATTAAAAAAACAAAAATGAAGTTTTAGAAAAGGAATGATTTTTGCTATACTAATATTCAGAAGAGTTATAAGAAAAATTAAAAAAAAATAAATAAAAAAGGGTCAGTTGGTTAATTTTATGGTATGTCAACCCTTCTTAGGTTATTTAATTCTGAAGTCATTTTTTTGCAGGCAATAGTTTTAAGAAACTAATAAAAAAACATTTACAAACAAATATAGCTATTCTTAATACAAATAATTTATACAGTTATATGGTTTCAAGTATTACTAACTCAATTTTAGTTTTAATTTTTTTTCCAATCATCTTATAATTTCATTGAAAAATATGTTTATTTGATAAAACAAGTTACCCTCACTTGCACAAACAGAATGCTACTAGTAACAGAAGGATATAAAAAGGATACTCAACAGGGTTTTTGTTAGGAAGGTGCAAAAAATGCATTAGCAATGAGAAACTTAAACCTATGCTATTTTGTATTTATCTTTGTTAAAATCATGTGGCTCAGTCTTTATTATAATTTTACTCCTTGCAACTTCTTTACAACAGTTTTAACTGGTGGTTTTTCATTGAATTTGAGTAATAGCAAATCTACTCAGCTCTCCATGAATAAGTTTTCTAGATAACTTTAGCAGTACTATAGTCTGGATAATCTTAAATTTACCTCTGATCTCCAGTTTCCCTAGTCCCTTTTCTAGGCTTTTGGGGACTGTTCCAAGGGCACCAACAACAATTTGGTATCACCATCACTTTCATATCCCACAGCTTTTTCAGCTCTGACAACAGACAGGGATTTATCCAGGTTTTTGCTTTCTCTTATTTTCACCAGCCCATTGACATAGTGGGTATAGTGTTCACCAATGGTCCAGGAGATCAGGTTTCAATCCCAGGTCGAGTCATACCAAAGATTTAAAAAAATGGTACTTGATGCCTCCTTGCTTAACACACAGCATTATAAGGTATGAAAGTAAGCAGAGTAATCTAGGAAATGGAATAGTGCGCTTCCTTACACCTTTGTGTAGAAGCTATTAAAAAGGGAGCCTTCAAGTCGCTCTCAACTATGGTCAGTCAACTTGCTTATTTTCACTATGTTCCACTGGAAAATCAAGATTCACAAGAGGATAAGTTCTTCTTGTTAATTAACACTAGGTCTGGTCTTCTGGTCAGGATTGGTTAGTCCAGTTGTATTTCACCTTCATGTTACACAAGTTTTTCAATTCCCTGGCAAGATCCATGTATTAATATTATTTAATCTGAAAAGGTTTCTGATTCCTTTCAGAGTGAATCACTGCTATATTAATCTTCAAAAAGACAAAATTAAACTAAACATAATAGAATAATACATGCATTTAGAAACCAAGTCTGAAAAATATCTTAAGCGGTACAAGATGCTTTTAGTCTTCTTTGACTTAAGGGTAATATTTCTACTAAGTTTCAACTAGATTATATAATATATTGCCTACCAAATAAAATCAGCAGATTAGATATTATTGGTATTTTAATTACAAAGCCAAACATACAACGGTTACAGGATTGAAAATCAAAATTTCTAACTTACCTTCACACATGCTTGGAGCACAAAGGTTTGAGGAATTTCTGAAAACTGTTTCTCAAGAGTGATCTTTCCATGAGAACCAGCAACATACCTAAAAAATAAATAAATAAAAATCATATATAAGCAAATATTTTGCACATAGTTGTATGGCTTCAAATGTTCTTATCTAATTGTAATGATTCATTCATAATTATATGGTTATAACTATTCCTATTTAATAATAATTTATTTGCCCACAGTTATATAGGTTTCATACATTCCTATCCAATACTAATAATTTTCAAAGAGCTATTTGATCTATAGATGATACCCTATCAGGTGAGAGTGGACCTAGGATTAATGGCAATGAAGGGGTATTCCACACTCCTCGGGGCTTCAAAACTAGAGCCACACCACAAGATGCAGTTTAGTGTCAATACTTAGGACACCCTTTTTTGCAGGGGATACAGTCAGGATATTCTAAGCCTCACCAACAGGGTGATGCTGGATTCAAGGACTAACAAAACTGTTGTTTGACTTCTCAGCATTCAAAATAGGGGATAAAAAGATAAAACAACAGCATTGCATGTAAACAAAAATTAAACAAGATTCCCTGCCCTTTTTTATGTCCCCCTTTTGAACTGGAACTCAAACAGAAAATATATTCTACCAGCATTGATATCTTTAGCAGTTAGAGTATGACTTGTCAATAACAAAGAGACTTACCTTCGTCCTGTCATGGGGCAAGCATGAATGAGGGCAAAAGTTGGGCCTATATCAATTCCTCGTCGGGAATGATACCTGAAAAAAGGGGCAAAGAACAATATATAAAAATATTTTACAGGCACATCAACTTATATATACATGGGTCATGAGATGTTAAACATTTTTTTCAATGTGTTGAAAAAAAAATCTGATTCGCATAACAAATAATAAATTTACCCCCCAAAATTATTTAAAAATGAATAAATATTTTTTCTTTATCTTTTATCCAACCACAAAATTGACTATTAGATGGAGTATTTTTCTAATGTTACAACTTTTATAAAAAGAGTCAAATGACTCATTGATCAACTATTTTGTAGGTTACAGTTTCATTTCTGGACATCCTTTTTAATTGGTCATATGAAGCACAATTTCTCATTTATAAAGAAAATGTCTGGTTGAATATAAGGGCTCAAGAAAGAAAAAGGAAGAAAAAAGGAAAAAATTCAGAGAGAAAAAGAAATCAATATCAGGGTGGTTTTATTTAAACTAATTTAAACCCTTTTTCTTAAAATCACTTTACTATTTATCCAACCCCTCTGACATAAAAAGGATGTGATACAAGGTCAATTTTTAAGGGGAATTTAACAGGTTTTAATTCAAAGTTTTTCTTCTTTAACCAGTCACTATACGAAGGTTAAAGATTCCAGTCTGTCCAGCTATTTACTCATAGCTGGAGGGAAAATAGATGCATACCTTTCCCAAGAATATTAGTGATATGTAAAATGAAAAAAGCCTCTTCCAGGATTTGAACACAGGTAGCCCTGTTCATTTCCTACAATAATAACCACTAGGTTACAAGCATCTCCAAATTTGCTGTTTATCAGTAATTCCAAAAAGGAAGGGAAGTGTAACACATTGAATCAAATATTTCTGTTCACCAACTGAATAGAAATTTCCTTATAATAGCAATAACATTTTTACTATAAAATCATTTCTGAATTTTTAAGTGACAAATGTTTTGCTTACTATACTTAAGCAACTTCAAGTTCTTCAGTATGAATAGTTTTTGCTTTAAACAGAAATAAAAGTTTTTACTTAGTAAATGAGAGATTTTTATAAGAGATCCCATATTCAGTAAGACCTTACTCTCTCATACAAGGCATGGTGAGAGAAAGAGGTAATGTACAGAATTTACTGTACATAATTATTTATTAGTAAGTTTTGAGACCAAGTTGTGGATTACCTAATGATTATTAATCAATAAAGCAAAGAATCAGTTTTGAGGTGATTATTTGGTTGGTTTTACAGCATGTTCACACATGTTGGGTTATTTAATACTGAAATCAATTTTATGGTTTCAAGTAACAAATGATAATTATAAACAAATATGACTTCAAGTAATTATTCTTAATACTAATAATTTATACACAATTATATGGTTTCAACTATTCCAATTTAATAATAATAATCGTCTGCACAAAGTGAACGTATCAAGCATTCCAATCTAATATGGCAGAGTCCCCCATAGCATAGTGTCTAACATACTGGACAGCAACATCATAGTGAGTGAGTTCAAACTCCAGTTGTGCTATTATGTTCACTTTCAGACTAATAAGCCAGGGAAAGTTATGAACCACTTTATCCCCTCCAGTTATGGGTTAAATAGTACCACTGCTGTTCTACAAGGATGGATTTGGTATTAAATAACCCATGAAGGTTAATATGCCATTAATTAAAACAAAATTATCAAATATAAATAATTTGCACACAGTTACGTGGTCTCAAGTGTTCCTATCTAAAACTAATAATTTACAAGATCTATTAGACCCATAAACTGGGCCATTGGCCAAATGAGTAGAATGTTTGCCAATGGTCTGGGAGACTGGGGTTAAATTCCAGGTCGAGTCATACCAAAGACTAAAAAAAATGGTACTTGATGCCGCCTTGCTTAACACTCAGCATTATAAAGTAAGGATCAAGGGTACAGTGGAGCAATCCAAGGAAAGGAGTAGCACCCTCCCCTACACCTCAGTGTAGTAGTTATTGAAAAGGGAGCCTTCGGGTCACCCTTGACTACAGTCGCCAACTTTACTTACTATTAGACCCATAGATAGGAACTTAATAGGGGTTACACCACTCCAGGTCAGAGTGGAGTAATGGTTTGGTTTCTTTGTTTTCATATCAATTTTCATTGGTTATTTAATGCCAAAGCCATCTTAGTAGAATAGTAGTGATATTTAATCCATAGCTAGGGGGGAATAAAGGGGTTCATATGGGAGTAATGGCAACATAGGTCTAACTCCACACTCCCCAAAAGTAAAGCCTCACCACTGGATGCAGTTCCATGTCATATCCAGGATACACCTTTTTGAGAGAGTGAAAGGATCTTACTTCCTTTTGCAAGGGACATAGTCAGCATATTCTAAGCTCCAATAGCAGAGCTTAACACAGACATGATTAGTAAATAAACATTGTTATTTAAATGTACAACATGAGGGGGAAAAAAAAGATTTTTTATTGGCATCTTTATAAACAAGGCAAAAGAAAAAGCAATCAATTTTTCTTACTTGTCAGCAACAGCATTTACTTCTCGATGCCAAATGGTTTGATCATGGTCTAGAGATTTTTCACAATTGAAGCTACCTTCAGTATGTTTGGACATTGAATATCTGAAAACAAAAGAGATTTATTGTTTCTTTTCTGATAAATATGACAGCAAAGTTCATAAGCAAATTTATCTATTATAGTAATAGTGCAATGTTGAACTAAAGTAAATTGAATGATACATCACAAGAAGAAGAAACATAAAAGGTAAATATACAATTAGGTAACAAAAATATATTTGATACATGCTGAAATGTATAGAAAATATAAATATAAATTCAATTTAAGATAAGAATGGGATGAATTTATCAAAGACGAATCAGTAATAGGAGAAAAAAGACATTGTTTCAAGACAAATTTTAACTCTTGCATGTACATTCTGCAGTAATTATCTAAAAAGGGAGCAAAATTATGCTTTGTATGTAACTTTACATAAGCAACATTCCAATGTAGTGATTGAATTGATCTTAATGGTATGCCAACCTGTCTGAGGTTGTTTTATGTTCAGTGGTGAGTTGGTTTCATACATTGTATGTTTATATTCACATTGTTTTGCACCCAATTTTGATATCAAGTATTCATTCCTAATACAAATAATTTGCACACAGTTGTATAGTTTTAAGTATTCCTATCTGATACTGATCATTTATAAAGAATTATATGGTTTTAAGTAATTATTCCTATTTAATAATCATTTGTTTCCATATAGTCATATGGTTTCTAGCTAATAATAATAATTCTTAGTAACAATTATAGCTTCAAGCCACTATTATTAAAGCAAATAATTTAGTCACATGGTATCAAGTATTCCAAAAACAAAAAATTTTCAAACAGTCCTATTTGACTCATAGATGGGATCCTAACAGATTCTCCTACTCTGGGTCAGAGTGGACCTAAGACTAATGAAAATGAAGAAGTGCTCCCAAATCCTCAGAGCTTCAGAATTGGAGTCTCAACATCAGATGCAGTTTAGTGTTATACCTAGGACACTCTTTTTGGGAGAGTCAGGATATTCTAAGACCTGTAGACAGGACATCTTATCTAATGCTAAAAGTCATAGACAATTATGTGGCTTAAAGTAACTATTCCTGTTTGATAATGATAATTTGTTTGCACACTGTTATATGATTACAAGTATTATTCAACACCCATGATTTTAAAGTCCGTTCACCAGATGGAGACACAGATTACTTCGACATTGTAGCAGGAGTGCTGCAAGGAGATACATTAGCCCCATACCTGTTTATCATCTGCCTAGAACACATGCTTAGAATGTCTACAGATTTAATGAAAGAAAATGGCTTCAAGCTGGCAAAGGAAAGAAGCAGAAGATACCCCACACAAACTATTACGGACGTGGACTATGCTGATGACATAGACCTCCATGTCAATGCAGACAAAACAGAATATATATGCTTTAATCAAAGAGGTGACATTTTCACACTAAAGAATGGTCCTCTGAAACTAGTGGACAAGTTCACCTACCTCGGAAGCAGCATCTCATCAACAGAGAATGACATTAACACGCAACTAGCAAAAGCATGGATAGTTATCGATAAGCTATCGGTCATGTGGAAGTCAGACCTGATCGATAAAATAAAATGCAGTTTTTTTCACGCAGTGGTCATATCAATGCTGCTATATGGATGCACCATATGGACGCTAACTAAGCATATGGAGAAAAAGCTTGACAGCAATTACACAATAATGCTGCGAGCTGTATTGAACAAGTCCTGGAGGCAGCACCCCACAAAACAGCAGCTGTACGGCTACCTAACACTCATCACAAAAACTATCCAAGTTAGACGAACCAGACATGTGGGACACTGCTGGAGAAGTAAGGACGAACTCATAAGCTATGTACTCCTGTAGACCCCCTCACTTGGATGAGCAAAGGTTGGACAACCTATCTACAACAGCTCTATGCTGATACAGGACATAGCCTGGAGGACCTGCTATCAGTGATGGACGATAGAGACAGGTGGTGAGAGAGGGTCAGGGAAATCTGTACAATCAGTGTGACATGATGATTATGAATAATTCTTAGATTTCAAGTTTTTCAAACATAAATAATTCTATTTATTAATAATTATTTGTTTGCACAGTTATTTGATTTCAGTTATTCTTATACTGTATTAATAATTTTCAAACAGACCTATTTGACTTATAGATGGGATCCTAACAAGTACTACCACTCTAAGTCAAAGTGAATGGCAACAGAAATATTGGAGTAATATCAATAAAGAGATGATATAACACTCTAAAGAGTTCCAGAACTGTAGCCTCACCACCAGATGCAGTTTAATGTTATACCCAGGTCACCCCTATTGGCAGTGGAGAATAGGGGTGTTTCACTCTCGTACAAGAGCTGTATTCTGCATATTCTAAGCCCTGCTGACAAGGTGTCTTAGAATTATCTTAAAATCCAACAAAAGTTAATAGATACCAAAACCTATTTTAACCTGAATTACTTTAATAGTAAAACATAAAATTTACTGAAATCTAAGTGAATAAAGTGAGAAAGGGAGGATTTGAATCCTTTTAATCATAGTATCCATAACCAAACAAATTCAAGTTAGGGCCATGTTTAGATTTTAATAATAATTCTTGTTCTAAAAACTTAAAATAAAAAACGAAACCCATTTTATAAACTGACCTGGTAAGATCATCAGAAACTCTAATGACTTTGGCTTCATATAAATGTGGCCAATCAACATAGATACTTTTTCCCAGCAAGTCAATGGCAATTGTCTTCAAGTCCTGAAGAAAAAATATAAACTTATACAAGAATCATGTAAAAATTACTGAATAATGAATGCATTGGTAAAAAATGACAAATACCAGGAAATTTGTTTAAATCAAAAGCCTGAATTCTTTTTTTATTCATTTATCATTAGTTTACTATTTTCTTTCTTCATGCCCAAATAATAATTGACAACTATTTCTATTTTTTTTTTCTTGCTTTTTATTGCAATAGGAATAAATATAATACTACTCCTAATATTACTTCATTCTGTTCACATATAGTAGGTATGTATTTACCCAAGCCCTCCGCCACAAGCAGGATATGACACAAGATCAATTTAAGTGGAGTATACTGGTTTTAATTCAAATTTTTCCTTCTCTTAGTCCAGTTGCAATGCCAAGGTTAAAAAGCGCGGTCAGCTCTATGATTTACCTATAGCTGGAGGAAGAATTGTTGGATTCATGCCTTTCTCAAGATTATTAGCATAATGTGAAATGCAAAGAGCCTCATCTAGGATTCAAACTCTGGTCACCAAGTTCATTTCTTATGATGATAACCACTACACCATGAGTGCACCCTAAGTTTATTATAGTCGTAGAAGTAGTAATAAACATAATACTCTGAATTTCTTAGATGAAGCATTGCAGTTGCTAGTACAGTCAGAGGTTGATAGACAAGGATATAATTCTTTCATTCTGGGTTTTCATGCAAGAAAAGCAGTTTTCTTTTCTGGAAGTTCAGGTCCCATATATTCAAAGAAGTAGTCAAGAATTTGAGAAGCAGGCAGTCATGGCAGCTTAACAGCGAACAGGACTTCAAGTCTAAGGTAGTGAGTAGTGTGGGTTGATATGAATGATAACAGTTCCATAGATGGAAGATTTAGGTAATGAGAATCTACATCGTCTGGAAGAGAGAAGGTTTATCTCCTCCCATCCACCCAGGATAAACATCAAGAGTGAAAAAAATAATGACTAGTATTCTTAGGTTTGTAATTTTTTTGTGTGTGGAGTTCACCCATGGCTAATACAGTTTTGACCAAAACCTGTGGCTGACAAATCTTTTCTTAAAAATAAACACAATATGGAATTGAGGTTGTTTAGCAGATAAAACTAAGCAAACTGTGGATAATACTGCCACACTAACAGCATTTTTTTTATATACTCACTTTTAGAACCTGATTTTACCTCTGGTCTTAATCGCCCAGAATAAAAAACAGTATTATATTCTAAATAGATGGATTGATTTTTAAAGAGCACATTGATTCATCTAGGTTTATTTTATGTCTAGGGGTTAGAGAATAGCATTCATTGTACATTTATATGTATAGCTTCAGAACAGATTTTTTTTGCACATAGTCCTATCAAGTACCAATAAGTTTTAAAAAGATCTATTCGACCCACAGATAGGACCCTAACAGGTACTACCAAACTGTGTCAGAGTATATCTGGGAGTAATGTTAATGAAGAGGGTACTCCTCAACGCTCCAGGACTGAAGCCTCAACCATCAGATGCAGTTTTGGGTCATATTCAGGATACTTGTTGGAACTGGGGTGAGGGGAGGGGTCGTCTTCTCTGCAGAGATGCTGCTGGAGTATTCTACAGAGAAAAGTCAAACTTATAATTTCATAGAATTCTAAGTTTGTTTAGAAATAAAAGTAAAAACAATTTACCTGTTCAGACTCATCAATAATTTGTATAATCATATTATCTCCACGACTGTTGGACTGGAATACTTTCACACCATCTCTTTTTAGTTCTGCCTAAAATGTAATGAATAAATTTTTTAAATAAATTGAATAAAAATAGATTTAAAAATAACAATTACATAAAAAAAAGAAAGAAAAAAAGGTTGGTGATTGTTAATAATAGTGTAAATATAAAAAGTAGTAGTGTAAAATGATGAGACTTTAGAGTGCATTAATACAACATTCTGATCCTAGAGAAAAGTGCTGACCCATAGGTAAATAATCCTGTAATTTTGACAAGAAATATGTGAGTACAAAATTAGCAACAATTCTTATAAGTTATTTTACTGATTGGTTTCTTTGTTTAATGGCATATCAACCTTTGTAGGTTATTTAATGCCAAATCTATTCTCCTAGAAGAACAGTAGTGGTACTATTTAACCCATAGCTGGGAGGATAAGGGAGTTCATACCTTTCCCAGGGGTATTTGCCTGAAAGTGAACGTAATAGCGCAACTGGAGTACGAACTCGCGTACTACGATTCTGCAGTCCATCGCTTTAACCATTACACCACGAGGACACCCCCATTATTTTACTGAGGATAGTGTGAAATTCCTCAATAGGGGAAAAAAAAAACACCATTATATCCTGGGAAAAAGTACAATGAGCCAAAAATGATTGATTTTATTGGCATGTCAACCAATCAAGGGTTATTTTATGCCTAGAAGTTAGGAATCACATTCATTGTACATTCTTATTTACATTTTTTGTATACTGGTTTCTTACAAGTTATTTTTTTGCACTTGGTCCTATCAAATACAATTTTTAAACAGATCTATTTGACTCATAAATGGATCCTTAGCAAGATTACCACTCCAGCTCAGAGTGAAGATGTGAGTAATGGCAACAAAGGTGTAACTCCACATTCCCCAGAACTAGAGCCTCACCACTGGATGCAGTTTAGTGTCATACCCAGGTCACCTCATTTTTTTTTGTATGGGGGGTGGGTGTTTTGCTTCTTGTTTCAGAGGATACATTCAATGTATTATAAACCCAGGCAAGCCAAAAATGAGACAGGTTCATAATTTTCATGAGTTTATAGTAATAAACAACAATGCAGTTGTCACACAACCTGGTTTCATAGAGAGTAATGAAAAATCCATTGTTATGGTAACATGAACTATTATTAGATTGGGATCAAACTAGCCCATTGACATAGTGGGTAGAGTGTCTGCCAATAGTCCAGAAGACCAGGGTTCAATCCTAGGTCGAGTCGTACCAAAGACTCAAAAAAAATAGTACTTGATGCCTCCTTGCTTAACACTCAACATTACAAGGTATGAATCGAGAGTAAGTGGAGCAATCCAGGGAAAGGAGTAGCACCCTCCCCTACACCTTGGTGTAGTAGCCTTCAGGTCGCCTTTGATTACAGTTGGCCAACTTACTTATTTATCATTACTCAGTAGTAAGATTAAGTTGTTGACATATTCTAGGAGGTAAAGAAAAAAAAAAAAAAAAAAAAAAAAGTTTGTATACAACTTCAAAATTGATAGAATTGGATCAAAGATTAAAATTGCTTGTTTCTTCCAACCACTTCTACTGTTTATCAGGGAGGACAGAGATGTTAGCAATCTGTCATTTTCGTGTTTTCTTAAGCAATTATCTATTTTTTTTTTATGGGGTAGAGTTGATAGCTCCATGCCACTCTGGTTTTAGATCCAAAGTTTTTATTCTAAACCAGTTGCCATACAGAAGCTGAAGAGTCCAGTCTGTTCTATTTATTTATATCTAGGGAAAGGGGAATAGAGAAAAGTTTTCTTTTGCATTATTAATTTTGGGGGCGAATTTTGTCAATTTGAAGCTGTTAAAATAGTTATAACTTTATAAATTTCATATTTTCATAATCTTATACATTACTGTAAAAAAAAAAAAAATTTTTTAAATTTAAACAAAAAACCTTAAGATTTCAACTGGTACAGATACAAAACTGATTCAAGAATTACCAGAGAATGAAGACTGAATTGAGGTAGAAATACAAATCAATATGTTAATCTTGTTATTTCTCATGGGAACAACGTTGTTTGTTATTTCTTCTAACCATTTCTATCAGGAATGTGCATCATGGGGAAATGAAGTTGACAATTTGTTGTTTTTCTGTCTTCTTGAGCATTTGCCTAAGCTTTTATGGGACAGAGTTACTAGCACCATACCCTCCTGATTTAAAAATTTAAGGTTTTCCTTCAAGATCAGTTGCCAAGGCTCAATAGTCCAATCTGTCTTATTTACTCATAACTGGTGGGCAAACAAAAAATTCATGCTTTTCTAAAGGGCATTAGCATGAAATAAAACAATCAGCCTCATTTAGAATTTTAACTTGTTTGTCAAATCCATTTTCTATTAAGATGACTACTATGCCATGTGCACTTCCTGTGATTAATATTGATACATCACAAAAACCAAATCTTATTTCAATATTTATTTACTTTTAGTCATATTATCATTAATCTTTGGTCCAAATTTTGTCAAAATCCAGGCTATCATCACATGCCAATATTTTAACGTTTTCTCATCTATTTTACATACAGTTTATTATGAATTAGTTAGTGCCTTACCCTGTGGCGTAAGTGTTTTAAAGTGGGAAAGCCAGGATAGTAGACATGGCTTCTTTCATTGGTAAGAAGTCCTTTCTGGAGAGCTGCAGAGCTGACATTAAATTCATCAATTGGAACATATGTGCACCTTTGAAAAAGAAGAGAGAACCAAGAGAATTTTAGTAAAAAGGCAGAAATTACAAGTGATGATGTCACAGCATAAATTGAGAAATTACCCAGAAAGCCAAGTTTATTTAATGAGTCAATTTGATCAATTGATGTACATGGTAAGAATATACAAGTATATATGGGTTAGGATCCTTCTGTCTAATGTTTGTTTGTCTAATGGCATATTAACTCCTCATGGGTTATTAAATACCAAAATCTAATTCATTTTTAAATGCTTAATTATAATTATAACTATTTTCAATGTTCCATTGCAATCATTCTTTTAACAGTACATTTTTATTTGTCTATAACAATCATTTGTTTGCACAGTTATATGGTATTAAGTATTCCTATTTGATACAAATAATTTGACTCATAGATTGGACCCTAACAGGTAATACCACTCTTGGTCAGATTGAAAAGGTACTCAGTGATGCCCAGTACTGAAGCCTTATCATCAGATGCAGTTGAGTGTCATACCCAAGACAATATCCAACCATAAATACATTCAAGATACCATCAGGTTATAATAGAAGATATGATCAAAAATTTTGCAAGGAATTAATACCTGGGAAGGAGGATCCAAACTATAAACTGAACATTGGAAAAAGTCTCAACATAAAAACTGAGTAAATTCCAAAGAACCAAAGATCTTTGTAAAAACCATGCAGTAAACATAAAAAAACCATCCCAATTTTAAAATATTTACCTAAAATCAAATCTATATAAAATTAAGTCACCCAAACCACAGTTCTTTCTTATATAAAACAAATTTCTGCAATATAAACTGACTAATGAGATAAGCTAATTTGCATTTTAAAAATTCCTTAAAAAAAAAAAAAAAAAAAAAAAAAGTTATTAAAAAATAATTGAAAATAAAAAAATTTTTTTAATAACCTATTTTTTTATTAATTTCTTTGAAATAAGCAATTGTTTTGTTAACTTCTATGATTATTCTTGGTTGCAATAGAGTTGTTATCAACATTGACTTTCTTGTGAACTAACAACATCAGCTTACTGTAAATTGAATCATCAACCTTCACTAAATTTTTCTGATAAGATATTTTCCCCACAAAATAATTTTCAATTTTTCCATTCAATTCTCTTTTCTTTTTTTTTTTTTTTTTTTTTTAATTCATTGTAAAGTTTTATTTATTTTTTAATCAAGATGGTAAGATCTCATCAAATGCCTCTGAAATTAGTAGACCAGTTCATGTACCTCAGTAGCAATATCTCATCTACTGAAAACAATATTAACATATGCATAGGTAAAGCATGAAATGCTATTGACAGATGATCAACCATAATTCTTTCAAGCTGTAGCCACGTCAGTATTACAGTATGGTTTGGTTTCTTTCTTTAATGACATATCAACCTTTGTGGGTTAATTAATGCCAAAGCCATCATTGGAGAAGAACAGCAGTGATACTTTTTAACTCATAGCCAGGGGAATAAGGAGGTTAAATAGTCTGAAAGAGAACATAATAGCATGACTGGAATTCAAATTTGCTTACTTTGAGGCTGCAGTCCAGCACTTTAACCATTATGCTATAAGGAATCCCCCACAACTGTAGGGTTGCACCACTTTGATTAACAAAATGCTTGGAGAAAAAGCTAGTTGTAAATTACACAAGAATGTTGTGTGCTGTTCTGAACAAAAGCTGGAAGCAGCACACTCGCAAAACAACCACTCACCTCTCATCTCACAAACCATCCAAGTAAGACATGCTGAGTACAGCTAAAGAAGTAAGGGAAAACTTATAAATGACTTTCTCTTACAGACACACTAGTGTTGGCAAATCAGCAAAGATTTACACTTATCAGCTGTGTGGGCACTGGACGCAGTCTAGACTTGCCAATGAGATGACAGATAGGGATGGATAAAAAGAGAAAGTCAAAGGAATTTGTGCTGCTACCGCTGATGAAGATTGCGGTTAATTCACCAAATAAAATTTAAATAAAAATCAAAAGATGATTTATTTCAATGTAATTTATCATTTAAATTTGTACACTTAGTATGCATATATAACATGAAATTTCCCTAAGTGGTGCAAGTCATAAAAGATGAATTCTTTTTCATGTTAGATTAAATGTATAAAAACATGTTATTCTTGTGTGGGTAGTGTCAAATTTGACAATAGGAAAAAGGGCCATTGTATCATGGGGAAAGGCACAATAAACCAAAAATGAGATGCATTCATAATTATAGTGATAAACTGCAATACAGTTGTCACTCAACCTAGTCTCACGACTGGATAATGAAAAATTCCATTTTGGTAATATAGGGTATTATTTATTTAGAAGTAGGCAAGGAATGAACCAAGACTGGATTTTTTTCTCAAAAGTAGATACGAAGCATAGAAGTAATAGCTACCACTTTCTTTTGAGAGTTAGATAACAAGGAATAAAAAAGGAATAGATAAATATGAGACATAGAGAAGATGAGGCTGTCAAGCAAACAGCCTACTACCAAGGTCCTAGACAAGATGGCATCTGGCTTACATTGAGTGACTAAGGTGCTGTGTTGAAAAGCCACCAAAAAAAATGAATTACTAATTTCTGGGAATCTCTTTTTTGCCCACTAATTTAAAAAACTAGATTTGTCATAAAGACAGTGGGTACAACCCTAAGAAAATGGCCAGGTGGGAAATAGAGTGTGACAGAGATACAGGTACACTGAGATACTGCCCTGCTGAGTGAGAAGCATAGTTAAGAATAAGTTGGAACTAAGAGGGTTGACCTAACCCAGTGACCATTAAAAAAGGGTTGATGAATCCCCAGATATTAAAGTTGTTGATTTTTGGAGAAAATGAAATTAATATCATTGAAATAGATTGCCAATCTAGAATATGGAAATTAATTAACTCCATACCTAGTCAGTCTCACCCTGGTTTGAAGCCTTCTTCTATATAGGTGAGGGATTTTGAGAGAGTTGCTTTTTAGTTGCTATTGGTCACTTAAAAAAGCCCCCTGAATCCAGACCTTGAGCCAAACTTACAGAATGAGAATTTCTGAATTACTTTGACAAAGAAAACCACAAGTCCAATGTCATAAAAGATATCAGCATTGGGAAGGAATTTGCATAACTATATTTTATCACAGACTTATATAAACTTTATATTTCATATATTGACTGGAGTCAAGTTTTTTTCATATATATTTTCAAAGAATTCTATGAACAATTGTGCAACGACCAATGGACAGTTATACATCACCCAGCATTATCAATAATGACCTAGTCACCTCCTGGTAATAAAAAATATGGACAGAGGGGTGGATGGTCATGAATGCTGCAGAAATCATTCAGACCAACTCAACACTCACTAACATCTCAGACCTGCCTCTGAGTGACTGGAGTGGATGGAACATACCCTAACGGCCAGAGTCTATTAAGACATTAGTAGAGGTATGGTATCTTTGACATTTGTATTGGTACTAGTAGATTTGTTTATATTCGTTGCTGTACCTTTTCATTTGTACTTGGTACTGTACATGGTGGTTCATAATTGGTGCCTTTGACCAAGGATTTATTCTGGTAAAAGTGAAAAGGAATCTCCATACCAGTTTATAGATAGTGATTAAATTTTGTTGGGTTTGGTTTCTTTAATGGCATATCAACCTTCATGGGTTATTTAATACTAAAGGCATCTTAGTAGAACAGTAGTGGTACTATTCAACTCATAGCTAAAGGGATTATGGAGGTTTATACCTTTACCAAGGGTATTAGTTCAAAAGTGAATGCAATAAATCAAATGAGTTCATACTCGCTTACTATGATGTCACAGCACAGCATGTTAGTTACTATGCTACGGGGACACCCTCACACCAAACTTTTGTTATCATGACTTGTTTATGATTACTCTATACTAAGACCAAGTTGTTAATACATTAAAGGGAATAAAATGTAAGACACACAAAATGTAGATAAGTTTTGTACAGTATAATAGTATATATGATAGTCAGAACACATCTCAGTCATAAAATGATGCATACTTGAACAGTATAATCTGTGATTGTAAACAGTTTTCACTTCAGTTTTGTTTTAGACTGCAAAAAATGTATTTTATTTAGGTACTTACTTAGAATAGTGATGTACAATATCAGGGAATCGTTTTGGTAATGTGGACGGATATTTCCCTTGGCTCTGAGGAACATATTGATAGAGGAGACATGGGCCGTGTGTGTTGCGCTTTCTCTCTTCAGGAGTCATTAGGTGCTCAACTTCATCCATGGCCCTTATAAGAAGAGTCTATAATCAAAAATAAAAGGAATTATCTAAAGTCTCTTTGAAGAAAAAAAAGATAAAAGTGTAATCAAAAAGTATCAAATGATAAAATGTTAAAATTTAAAGGTAACATGTGCTCAGCTAATTGGACATCTTTGTAGAAGAACAGTAGTGGTACTATTTAATCCATAGCTGGGGGTGGAGGATAATAGAAAAATGAATCTGAAAGTGAATATAATAGTCTGACTGGAGTTTGAATTTGCTTACTACAAAGTCACAGTCCAGCATGTTAACCACAATGTCACAGGAACTTTCTCCTGCACAACTGAGACATTTTTGCAATGAGGAGTTGGTTTCTAGACTTTATCTGAATAAGGCAGAGGCCATTTGAAAAAAAAAAGTAGTAAGTCGTTCTTGATACTGCTTGATTGATTTTTAATGGCATGTCAACTCATCTAGTGTTATTTTAGGCCAAGAAGCTAAGAAATAAGGAGTAGCACTTTCCCTACACCTCAGTATAGTAGCTATTGAAAAGGGAGCCTTCAGCTTGCTCTTGACTACGGTACATTTATATTTTTTGTTAGTAGTTTAAGAGGGTTTGGGGGGGGCATTGTTATATAACAAGTATTCCTATCTAATAAAAACAATTTGCAGACTTGCATGGTTTTAAGATTTCTTATCTAATACTAATAATTATATGGATTTAAACAATTATTTCAATTTAATAAGTCATTTGTTTTTACAGTTATATGATTTCAAGTAACTAATAATAATCCTTAGTAAACAATTATAACTAAGTAACTATTCTTAATACAATCAGTTTACACAGCTACATATCAATGTATTTCTATTGAATATGAATAATTTTTAAACAGATCTATTTGACTCATAGATGGAACCTTAACAAGTACTATCATTCCAGTAGAGTGAACCTGGGAGTAATGACAATGAATGGGTAATCCACACTTTCCAGGTATTTAAAACTGGAGCCTCACCATCATACACAGTTTAATGTCATATCCAGGACACCCATTTGGAAAAGGAGACTTATCTTTCTGCAAAGGATACAGTCAGCATATTCTAAGTCCTGAAAACAAGACAGGATACTTCTTGAACAGCACATATTTGGTGAAACATTGGACAATGACTGCTTCAACTTATCTCAAAAGAGTAGTAGTGCAGTAGTGCTTTGACCAATGGAAAACTCATTGGAATATGTTTGTTGAATGCCAAGACGACTATTTTTAATAAAATCAATGTTTCATTCATTGTTTTCTCTGACTAGGTAAATACAACTTCAGTGTTGATACTTTCTGAACACACATTTTGAAATAATCACAAATGGATAGATTTGGGATATCCTGGATAGTGGAATGAGTTTCAATCACAAATACAAAATATTCAACATTTCACGCCAAAATAACTGAAATAGCATGGCTTTTGTTGATCAAAGACATACTTCCTATCCACTCACTGCTGTCAATTTCTGCACAGTGGCAATCTTAAATCCAGGAGAGTCTTCTGCAGAACCCTGTACAAGAGCTAAAGTACAAGGGTTATTCTGAAATGTAATCTTTAAACATTTACTAATCCAAAATGTTTATTAATTGTGACGGGGAAATTGTCTAAAATCCCAAAATGGGACTTTATTTTCGCACGTGTGAAGACGGGGCAGGTTGGCACTTGATCCCCTACAGAAATAGGTCCTGTTCAGAGTTCTTTTCTCAGGTAGATAAGAACTGGCATATTACGTGAGGGAATAATTTAAGGCCAGACTGGCCACCGCTGGCAAAGGGGTCCAAAATTTCACACTATCACACACCCACCAGGCCGCTAAACTTCTTCCCCTTAGATAATAGAAGAATACGGGCCTATAGGTCTTAGTTGTAATAATATTAATATTGCTACAGTCGGCAACTCCGGTTTCCCCGTGTGATGCTTTAGGAATTAATAGGACAGTTCTAAGCAAGATAATGTAAGGCGAATAGAGGCTGAAAGGAAAGCATGGAATAATAACATCGACCACATGGTAAAATGAAAATACATAGGTTCTTTACTACGGTTATATACATATATATGTTCAAAGTGTCAAAAATATATAATAGGATAGTCCATGAATATAACTGTCTTTTCTTGGCTTTTGTCCTTTTTCAAATTGAGAGAGAGAGTGGTAACAAAATTTGGGTGTAACGGAAAAATGTCCCAAAGTTACTTATCTTATTTTTTTGACGGGGTTCCACTGGAGAATTTCTCTTCTTTCACGGGCTAATAGACTTTGTACTGTTTTTAATGCTGGCTTGAGAGACTCAGGTCTCTCATGTCTCAGTCTTTTTGTCTTTAGCCCGGAGTAAAATGGCTATCGTCCGTCTGCCACCAGACTTGCCCAAAAACTACCTTTTTTTGTATTTACTTCCGTTGAGGGGAAGGGAACCCCACTTCCGTTTGGGGTCCCCCCGCCAATCATTTGGCTTCATTTTCTCTTTCCCCTTCCGATGTCCGGCGACCCAAGGTCACTTAAGTGCGAACATCTGTGTGACCCACATTCATTTCTAACGGTCACTTTTTGACTGCTAGATAATTTTAGTTCAACGGGGTGGGGGGGAGAGTGTCATTCCCACCTCCTCGTCTCCGTGAGCCATCATGTGACACCTCCTTCCTTAAGAGAAGAAAGGGGGAGGAATAGAAATATCATAGAAAAAAAAAGGCAATTCAATTCACTGTTCTTTCTCCTTTTCTTTCATTTTTTTTTTTCTCACTTTACTTTTCTTTCATCCCCTTTCTTCTTCACGCTTTGACGAATTCTTTCCTTTTCCTTTTTTCGTCCTTCCTAATTTTCACTATAGGGGAAAACAATTTCTCTTCTCTTTCTTTCTCTCTCTCTCTCCCTTTTCTTTTTCTTGAATCTTGTTTTCCTTTCTTTCTTTTTCTCTCTCGGCTTTTGGCCGTATCATATTTCAAACCTTGAGGAGGTAACTCCCTCTTTCTTTCTTCGCCACTTTTGACGACTTTATAATTTTAATTGTCAAGCTCTGGGGGAGAAAACTTCCTTTTCTTTTCTCTCTTTCCCCTCTCCGTCACTTGTTGACGCACAGCTTTCTCGTCCATCTCATATTTCAACATTGGGGACGAGAATTCCTCATTTTCTTTAGTTTCTCTCTCTCTCTCTTTCTTTCTCTCAACAACTATGAGGGAATATTCTGCTACTACATTTTCGTGGGGCGTTAGAGAAATAAACTTGGGTACTTTTTTATTAATTTTTCTAAGCCCTCTCTCTCTGAAACAGACAACTGTCTTAATTTCTCCTCGAATTTATTCGGCATTGCCGAGTTCTCAATTTTTCGAGGTTGTCCTTCTTGACGGACATATCTCTTCAATTTGTTTGTGTGACACACTTGTGTCTTCTTCTTTTCCTCGTTGGTATCAATTCTGTATGTCCTCTTGTCTATTCTCTGTGATATTACGTAGGGACCTACATATTGTCCATCACAGTGTGGTCCTTTATTTGATGACAGTAGCAGGACTTCGTCGCCCTTTTTGAATTCTTCCTTCTTAGCCACTTGTGAGGGTCCTCTTATCTTCCTCTTATCCTCTCGATAAGTATTAGGGAATTTATTCCTAATATTCGTTGGACCTTCATCTTTTCTCTGACGACTGGTCCTTTTATCTTCTTGTTTATTGAGGGGTGGAAGGTTCACTTCTTTTCTTTCCACCTTCTCACTTTGCGAGCGACTGTGTCGTTTATATCTCGCACGTGGCTCAGCCGCCATCTTGTCTTCTTCATTTTTGGCGCTCATTTTCGCCATCTTCTTTCCATGTTTGGAGTTCATCCTCGCCATCCTTCTTTCTTCATTTATGGCGCTTACTTTTGCCATCTTTTTCGGGTGACACTTTTTAGTCTTTACTTCATTTCCCAGTATAAGGGAAATTCCTCTCATAGGTAGTTTGTCTACCACACCAACTTTAATTGGTCCATCTTTCCACTGGGACTTTAGGGTTATTTTACACAGCGGTATTTTTACCCTCTTTCCGCCGATACCCTCTATCATCACAGTCTCATGTGTTGCTTCTATTACCCTTTTAGGTAATTTATTTCGTAGAAGTAACGACTGAGATGCTCCGGTATCTCGTAAAATTGAGACTTCCACTGGTCCTCCGTGTGGGCCTCTTATCATCCCTTTTTTCGTCCAGGGTCGATAGGATTGGTTCCCTCTAGGTGTCGTTACAGCTCCTTGAGGTTTTCTCGGCTGGGTCTGGTTTCTTTCAGGACCTTTTCCAAGCTGACACCTTATGGCTATGTGTCCAGCCTTTCCACACTTGTAGCAGACCACTTTTCTGCTGCTACTTTGGAAGGTCCTTCTATTTTCTTCCTTAGGTCTTAACTCAGCTTTAAACTTCACTCTGTTTCCTGTGAAGGTTTTTTCCTTCGTCTTTCGGTGTGTGAGGATGTATTCGTCTGCTAGTGCGGCCATTTCATAGGTCACGTCAGTTTTTCTTTCACTTAGATGAACCCTGACTTCTTCTGGCACACAGTTTAAAAATTCTTCAGCTAATATTAGCTGCCGGAGTTTCTCAGCATCTCCGTCTATCCTCTTAGAGTCACACCACTTATCCAGCGCGTTCTCCTTTTCTCGCAGAAATTCCACATAAGACTGGTTTTCAGTTTTTCTCTGTGTTCTGAATTTCTGTCTATAAGCTTCTGGAACCAACTCGAAGCTTTTAAGAACCGCTGCTTTCACCAAATCATAGTCGGCGCAATTTTCTGTGGGTAGAGTGGCATACGCTCTCTGTGCTTTTCCTGTCAGCACAGTTTGGAGTAGCATCGACCAGCATTCTTTCGGCCATCCAAGATTTAGCGCGGTTCGCTCAAAATGTGCGAAGTATCCGTCCACGTTGGCTTCTTCAAATTTTGGGACTAGCCTCGCTTGCTTCGTTACTTCGAAACTGTCATGGCTTTCTTTGCGTCCTCTTATTGCCAAGTCGACTTCTCGCAGCCTTGTTTCTTGCTGAATTTTTATTTTCTCCAGTTCCATTTTATTTCTCTGTAGTTCCATTTGTGCTTGTATTTTAATTTTCTCCAGTTCAATTTGTTCTGGAGTCATTCTTATTATTTCCGTTGGTAGCTCTTCTAATACTGCTTCCTCGAAAACATTTTCGTCGACCATGTGTCTTGCTATTTTTATAACGAGTTCATGTTTCCTCATAGAATTTTCAACATTTAACTCAAGCTTCTCGCCAATTTTTATTATCTCGCTTTTTCTCAGCTTCTCCAACTTTTCCATGGAGGGTTCTTTTAAAAAGTTCTCTATTTTGTCCATTTTTTAAAAAATTTTTTTAAACAGTTATATCAACAAGTAATTTGACTGTTTCAACAATATTCCTTTTTTTCTTTCACGGTCTCCCAGGGTAGATTTAAACGGCAGGAATTGTCACACGACTACTAGCAATAAATATTATTAATAATAATCATTCCGGAAACGAGCCCCCATAAAAGGTCTGCATGAGGTCGGGAATTAAGGATTAAAATATCTCCGGACGAGACACCATAAAAGGTCTGTGACGGGGAAATTGTCTAAAATCCTAAAATGGGACTTTATTTTCGCACGTGTGAAGACGGGGCAGGTTGGCACTTGATCCCCTACAGAAATAGGTCCTGTTCAGAGTTCTTTTCTCAGGTAGATAAGAACTGGCATATTACGTGAGGGAATAATTTAAGGCCAGACTGGCCACCGCTGGCAAAGGGGTCCAAAATTTCACACTATCACACACCCACCAGGCCGCTAAACTTCTTCCCCTTAGATAATAGAAGAATACGGGCCTATAGGTCTTAGTTGTAATAATATTAATATTGCTACAGTCGGCAACTCCGGTTTCCCCGTGTGATGCTTTAGGAATTAATAGGACAGTTCTAAGCAAGATAATGTAAGGCGAATAGAGGCTGAAAGGAAAGCATGGAATAATAACATCGACCACATGGTAAAATGAAAATACATAGGTTCTTTACTACGGTTATATACATATATATGTTCAAAGTGTCAAAAATATATAATAGGATAGTCCATGAATATAACTGTCTTTTCTTGGCTTTTGTCCTTTTTCAAATTGAGAGAGAGAGTGGTAACAAAATTTGGGTGTAACGGAAAAATGTCCCAAAGTTACTTATCTTATTTTTTTGACGGGGTTCCACTGGAGAATTTCTCTTCTTTCACGGGCTAATAGACTTTGTACTGTTTTTAATGCTGGCTTGAGAGACTCAGGTCTCTCATGTCTCAGTCTTTTTGTCTTTAGCCCGGAGTAAAATGGCTATCGTCCGTCTGCCACCAGACTTGCCCAAAAACTACCTTTTTTTGTATTTACTTCCGTTGAGGGGAAGGGAACCCCACTTCCGTTTGGGGTCCCCCCGCCAATCATTTGGCTTCATTTTCTCTTTCCCCTTCCGATGTCCGGCGACCCAAGGTCACTTAAGTGCGAACATCTGTGTGACCCACATTCATTTCTAACGGTCACTTTTTGACTGCTAGATAATTTTAGTTCAACGGGGGGGGGGAGTGTCATTCCCACCTCCTCGTCTCCGTGAGCCATCATGTGACATAATGTACAAATAAAATACACTGCATATGTTACCAAGCTACTTTTCCATATAACCGCCACTAAGATTGATGCAAGAGTTCATTAATACCCCCTCAAAGAACATAGCATTAATGATATATAACAGTAGTAGGAGAGATGCCTGAAAAGTAAGGTACAAACATTTATTAGACTATCATGTTTATTAGTGTACAAATAAAAAAACTCTGCATATATTACCAGCATATTAATACTCTCCTCAAAGAACAAGGTTAAGTTAATTGGTTTAAATGGCATATCAACCCCTGATGGTTATTCAATGCCAATTCTTGTTTATATATCTTAATTTCTAAGTGAATAATTTATCATATTTACCAACCCCTCTGCTCGGGCAGGATATGACACAAGGTTAATTTTTAAGCGAAGTTTAACAGGTTTGATTTCAGAGTTTTCCTTCTCCTAGACTAGTTGCCTCACCAAGGCTGAAGAACCTAGTGTGCCCTACTATTTACCCATAGCTGGAGGGAGAATAATTGGATTCATACCTATCCCAAGGGTATTAGAGCTATGTGAAATGCAATTAGTCTCGGCCAGGATTTGAACTCGTGTCGCCGTGTCCATTTCCTACGACGCTAACCCTTACACCACGGAATAGTTTATAGGTAATTTCATTTTGAAATGAGTTAGGGCTTATTTGTTTGCACACAGTTAAATAATAATCAAAAGATAAGGCATGAAGTCATATAACAGCAATATGAGGATGTCCAAAATAAATAAGGTTCAAGCATTTACTAATCCATCATGTATATTACTGTACAAATAAAACACTGCCTATGCTACCAGCACTACCAGGCTATTTTCCCATATAACCACCACTGAGATTGATGCACTAGTCCAATTGCGGCACACCCTCCTCATAGAACATGGCATTAATTTTCTAACAAGAAAATATCCCAAGTTCTTTTGGACAATTTTACAGATCTCCGACTTTAGTTTGCTATGTTTATCAAAGTTTCAATGTTGTTTCCGATATGCACTGCTCCTCGCTGTCATATAAATAACTCAAATTATAATAGGTAACCAAAATTAAGATGAATAATGATACTAGTCAATAAGGATAAAAATACACCAATAGTTTAATAAAAGGATTACTTACCTCATCAATGAAAGGAATCAACACAACAGCTTCCCATTCTTGCATTTTGCCATTTAGATCAGTTTTAAAATCCACTGGGTAATAATCTTTTACTGGGGAGCTTTCTGATATCATCAGCTCCTGAGAGAAAGAGGAAAAATAAAGAATTTACAAATAAATCAACCACTAAAATTCAAAACCAAACAACAGTGTTCAAGCCTACATAAAAGGCCAGGATGTTGAACATTGTGTTGTACTAATCCTTATTTGGAAATCAAACTGCCTACCCACAATGTTTGGTTTATTTTATTTAATGGCATATCAATTCCTTATGGGTTATTTAATCCTGAAATTTGGTTAATTTCTGAAATTTGGTTAGTTCCATGCCATTTTTTTTTTTTTTCAAAATCTCACTTTTTATTTTTCTTTAATCATTTTTACAGTTATATTAAATATTCCTATTTAATAGAAATAATTTGCACAGTTATATGGTTTCAAGTATTCTGATCTAATACTAATAATTTACATATAATTAGTACATATTCCACATTTGAAGCCTAATTTTGTTAAGAAAAAAAATGACTGGATAAGTTTGTAGAGGGAGCAAAACATGCAAAAAAAAAAAAAAATTCTCCAGACAAAATTTTCTTAAAAAGTATTTACTTTTGTTTTTCTCAATATCTAAAGCTGATTGTTTTTCTCCTTATTCTGGAAAAGTATTTAAAAGCTTGACAGTTTAGTTTGCACATCTTAGTTTATTCAGTTATATAGTTTCAAGTATTCCTATGTAACACAAATAATTCTATTTAGAGTTGGTTGGATTTTATGGCATGTCAACCCTTGTAGGTTATTTAATATCTAATCATATATATATATATATATATATATATATATATATATTTTTACTAATCTAATATCTACCAGCATTCACGGTACCAGAAAAAAACAAAAAACCCCTGGCCAGGAACAAGAGATAAAAATATCTCGAATCACGGTGCTTTTATTCATCAAAAACCCCCACCTATCCTAGAATTTGCATATTAAAAAAAAAAAAAAAAAAAAAAAAAAAAAAAAAGAGAGAGAGAAAAAACAACCTATAACCTACTCCTAATTATATAGTAACCACGCCCTTTTGTGTTTACAACTATTTAGCACCTCTGATCTTTTGTTTAGCATATTCTTGCTTTTACAATTTGCTATTACCAATTTTTCCTCCATACAAAGATTACAGGTTCTATTACCTGCCCCATATTTGCGGCATTTCTTTATTACTTCCCATTTCATTATCGGATCTACTCCTTGTTTTTCCTTAAGTTCCCACACATAACTAGATAAAGCAGTGCTATACCTATACCTCTCGTGCGAGAAACTTGTTCTATGGTTATAGTACCTAGTTTTAAAATCCCCTTGGGTTGACCCAAAATATATCTTTTTATCTCTCTTATTATTCGAATCACTATATACTTCTACTTTATACACTACACACTCCTGCTTACACTTGCCTTCGAGAGGACACCTAACCTTATCCCTACAATTGCATTTGTCAATCACCTTATGCTTCTTTGTACCTAATTTAGCTATATTACTCCTATTTATTATTCCATTAATGTTTGGCATGCAACTGTAACTTAATTTAATACAATTCTTATTAAACATCTTATGTAATTGGCTCCCACTAGGGAAGTTTCTTTTTAATATCTTGAAGAACTCCTTTCCCAAGTTATTAACTACTTCCATGTTGTAAGGGGGATTAAACCATACAATTTTTCTAGGTCTATTTCTCCTACCTAGTGTTCCAATTCTATCCCTATTCTTATATTCTAAATTGACCCTATATCCGTCATTTTTTAGAGCCTCCTCATATTCCTGCTTAGTTCGTTCAAAAATTTCCCTGTTGGAGGAGTTACTAGATAATCTATGCTCTATTCCTTTAGGTACATGTTTAAACACCTGTATTGGGTGATTAGATCCCCTGTTTACATAACGCAGATCCTGGTTCCTTTTTCTAAATGGAGATACTGTTCCACTATATAAGTTTAAAGTAATATCAAGATAATCAGTTATTTTTAAATCTGTTGTTACATCCAACCTAAATCCAAATTCCTCAAACAGCTTATACAATTTTTTTCTAATCCCATCACACTTCTTCGGTGTACTTTTATCCACTATAATCAGTCCGTAGTCCCGGTAAAGTCCATGGTTATTAGGGTCCATAATCTCATTAATGCTATATAGTAATACACACCCGACGAGTTCACTTATGTGGTCTTTTATAGTAATAAAACAATTCTTGGTATTGTATTTTTCTACTCTATCAACAATACCTAACTTATGCGCCAACATTTTTGCTTCATTATTTAACTCTTTTTCTAGATTAGGTGGTGCCTTCTTATAATTCTTAACCACCTCCTTAAATATCATTTGCCTATATTTTTCCTTTTCTATCTTATATAAATTGCCCGACTTATCTGACTTTACAAATATTTTTTCGGACTCCTTAAATTTCCTCATATCCTCATACATTTTTTGTTGAATATTGTTGCGCATTTTCCTAAATTTTATCTCCTTAACCATTCCTATCATTTCAGCCTCAAATTTATCCATCTCTTTGATATGGGGGGGGTTCGTGGTTTTAAACCCATATTTCTCCCTTCTCTCTTTTTCTATACAGTTAATTGTATTGAGAAAAAAATATGCTTTCCACCTCATTTTTTATAAAGGATTCTATCCTCCTCAACAGAACTAACTTATACTGATGCCTATCAGGTATTGGTATGTTCTTGTATGAATAACTTATGTTCGCTCTCTCCATAGTAACAAGAGCAAAGAAAGTGCTCAATGGACAACACCAGAGCTTCAATATTTACTAATCTAATATCTACCAGCATTCACGGTACCAGAAAAAAAACAAAAAACCCCTGGCCAGGAACAAGAGATAAAAATATCTCGAATCACGGTCCAGAGGAAAAAGAAAAAAGTTTTTTGGGGTAAAAAAGAAAGAAAAGACCAACCTCCTCCGACTCCTTGAAAAAAAATCAAGGGGTACTTAGTCAGTAGCCAAAAGAAAACCAAAAAACCCTCCGCGAATGCTGCAATGCTACAATTACTAAAGTGCTCAACATAAAACAATGGAGCCAATTATAGAATTAACTTAAATCGCTAGTCGAAAATCTTCTACTAAAGTTTCACCTTAACGGATCATCAGGAAGTTTCGTCTCAACTATTCTAAGGAGAAATTGCTTTGCTTTTATTCATCAAAAACCCCCACCTTGGGTTTTTGATGAATAAAAGCAAAGCAATTTCTCCTTAGAATAGTTGAGACGAAACTTCCTGATGATCCGTTAAGGTGAAACTTTAGTAGAAGATTTTCGACTAGCGATTTAAGTTAATTCTATATATATATATATATATATATATATATATATATATATATATATATATATGATATACATGATTTGTAAACACGTAACATTTTTAAGTGAGCCAGAGATCACTTGTTCGCACAGTTAAATGGCTTCAAGTATTTCAGTCTAACACTCGTAATTCTATTTAATATGAATCATTTGTTTGCACATAGTTAAATGATTTCAAGTATTGCTATGTAACACTAACAATTTAATTCAAACATCAGTCATTTGTTTGCTCACATTTAAATGGTTATACATATAGAATTTGTAAGTAAATAGTTTGTTGGCAATCTTATTTTTTAAAAAGTCAGAGTTAATTTGTGTACAATTAAGTATTGCTATTGTTTGCACACAGTCAAATGGTTCCAAGTACTCTTATGCAATACCAATAATTCAGTTTTTGCACACAGTTTAACAGCTTCAAGCATTTCTATCTAACATAATTCTATTTAGTATTAATCATTTGTTTGCATACACTTAAAAAGCTTCAAGTATAGCTATTTAACACCCATAGTTTTATTTGCACACAGTTAAATAGTTTCAGTTATTGCTATGTAACACTATAAATTAGATTTAAGATCAATCATTTGTTCACAAAGTTAAATGGTCAAACAGTTCTATTTGACTCATAGATGGGACCCTGTCAGATACTACCACTCCAGGTCAGAGTGGACCAAGAAGTAATAGCAATCAAGGAGTACTCCACATTCTCCAAAGCTCTAGGACTGGAGCTTCATCATCAGATTGTTTACTGTCATATCCAGGCCTGGGTGGGGGGAATCCCTTCTGTAGAGATGCAGTCAGTGTATTCTACAGCATCAGCTAACTGGGCCACACTTGGTTTGGTTCTGTTTTTTTTTTCATGCAAGGCACATCATTTTTTCATAGGTTATGTAATGCTTAAAATTGATTAATTAGAAAATTCTTAATCATAACTAAATTTTCCATGTTCCATTGCATTTTAAAAAAAATTACACTTCTATTTGTCTAGAATCATTTGTTTGCACATTTACGATATCAACTATTCCTAACTAATACATTTACAAAGTTGAATGGTTTCAAGTATTCTTATCCAACATTAATAATTCTATTTAATAATAATCATTTGTTTGCAAATTTCTATGTATTCCTATCTAATGCCAATTATTTGCAAGCAATCATGGTTTCAAGTAGTTACTACTACTAATCCTTCAAGAACAATTATAGCTATAAGTAACTATTCTTAATACAAATAATGTGCCCATAGATGGTTTCAAGTATTCCTATCCAACATTAATAATTCTATTTAATAATAATAATAATTTGTTTGCACACAGTTATATAGTTTCACACATTCCCATTTGATACCAATAATTTTCAAACAAATCTAATTGACTCATAGTTGGGACCCTAACTGGTATTATCTCTCTGGATCAGAGTGGACCTGAGAGTAATAGAAATGAAGGAGTACTCCACACTCCCCAGATCACCAGAACTGGAGCCTCACAATGAGATGTTGATTAATGTCATAGTTAGGACACCTCTTTGTGAGTGTGTGTGTGTGGTGGGGGGGTTGAAACTACATGAGATACAATGGGTGCACTTGAAGCTCTGTTGACCCTGCCACTTTGGTCTTAGGGTCTAAGTGCTGCATTAGTTTTGTTAAATATGGTTCAATAATGTTTATTAAAAATAGACAATATTGAAAATCTGTCACTGAAAAATTTGTTGCATTAGGAAGTCTTCAGAAAATATGTAATCAAATATTTACTCTTAAAAGTAAATATTTGACAATAAAAAGATGTGAAAGTGAGTAAATCTTATCATATAAGATGTGATCTGAAAAGAACACCAACCAATTACTGACTATTGAAATTAATTTCAGTTATTTATAAAAACACAGACTCCAAACAGAGTTTAAATTGACTGGAAATAATTTTTTCATCAGGATTCTAATTGGACATAAAAATTTTGATGCATTAGTCATTGTGTTTTTATTAATCGGAAAATTTTCATGACAGAATTCTATTTTGATCCTCTTTTATTTTTAAACTTAGTAACCTTTTACAAGTTCAAATGTTTCCATTTGCCAGAAAATGTTAATATATATTCAAATTTTGGCTTGTGATACATATCAAAAAATTGTATGAGAAATACTGTCCATTAAATTTATCATTCTTTATCAATGTGTTAGAATGATTCTCTATGGGAGCAAGTGTTCATTTTACAAGATTTATTCCTTTAATTCTTTGTCAAACTCACACACCAACAAGCTGATTTGGAAATCAACTACCCAACCAAGGAAATCAGCTTATAATTCTAATGACTAAAATTGAAAAAAAAAAGAAAATGACACACATACACAGACAAAATGGATATCAAAAATTATCAGATAAGAGAGAGGAGGACAATGTTTCTTAAGAGTTAATGTTTAATTTGCAAAACCAGTAGTCAACAGGATTTATTTAAGTATAAACAGCAAACCAACAACTGATTACTAATAACTACTTTAATTATCTATTAACATCTATTATTGACATTAGATTATTTCAGGATGATTGAACCAACCAAAATAAAAACTTTACTTCAAATATATCAGTGTATAATATTAATCTTAACTGGTCCTATTAACCTAGTTTGGTTAGGGTGGGGAGCATTATTCATGGAGCATGTCTTGGACAGGAACAGCCTGGTGGAGACCATCCTTCTCCAGGTTTATAATTAGTTTGAATTCAGAATTTTCCTTCTCCTAGATAAGTTGCTATACCACGGTTAAAGAGCTCACTTTGACCTACTGTTTTACCAATAGCTGGAGGTAGAATAGTTGGATTCATACTTTTCCCAGATGTATTACCATTATGTGAAATACAAACAGTCTCATTAGTCAGCTTGATTAGTCCGGTCCACTTCCTATGATCATAACTGTTATACTACAAGTACCTCTTAATATTGATACTTCCAAAGAAATTCAGATGAGAAAAACATTAAAATAAATAAACGCAGTAGGCATGTTTACCACTAAATTTCTAAAATAGTTCCAAAAAGTAAAACATACCTGGAAAGGAAGAGGTAAAAATTCTTTGCTGGCGGATGGTAACACAGCCATCAGCTGTTGGAAAGGAAGGAATGGTTTCCCCATATCAAGCTTAATTTTCAAATCCTTGATGTTGACAATATCACTCATAAAGGGAGCATAGTGGTGAGGATAATACCTGCAAACAAAAACAATTATACAGATAAAACAAATATTCAAAGAATTCTTAAATCTGTTCAAAATCGTTAGAGTATTTCTGCCATGAAAAAGATCAGAAAATATGAAATTGATATTATATCAAATCCTGTGATTAGGTTTTAATATTTGAGCATTTTAATATATTTTTCACTTGTAGATATAATTCCAATACCTAAGACACTCCCTATTTTAAAAACTCAAAAATATTACAGTATTATCTTATAATTTGCAATAACTTGAACTTTTTTTTCAAAATATAAACTCCATAAGATAATATCAAAAATTTAATTCAAGTTTTTTTTACTTTTATAGTAAAAATTATGAATGGTATAAATTTTTAATTAACAAAGATTGTTAAAAAAATTTAAAAAAAAAAATGACCTCATTTAGGAAAATGAAATTGTTGCATTGATAAAAGCTATAAAAAGTTCTATTGTTGATAAGAAAAATGCAGATAGAGACTTGATTATCAATAATTACTCAAAAGAATAATTCATAGTGGAAATGTAATTAATGGATGTTTGGTTTGATGGCATATCAACCATTGTAGGTTATTTCATGCCAAATCCTTTTCTTACATATATCAAATATATTATTTCTAAACACATTTTGTAGATAATATTTTTAAATGAGACTAAGCTTTTTTTTTTTTTTTTTCTAAATTACACACAGATGGTTTCACTTATTTTTATGTAATACGAATAATTCTATTTACTATTAATCATTTGTTTGCACATAGTTAAATATTGTTTTCCAGTATTGCTATTTAACACTAAAAATTCAATTAATCATCAGTCATTTGTTTACACACAGTTAAAAGATCAAACAGTTCTATTTCAAACAATTTAGTTTAGCAGAAATCAAAGTATTGCTATGTATCACTAACAATTCAATTAATCAGTCATTTGTTTACGCACAGTTAAATGATTAAAGTTCTATTTTAAGCAATTCAGTTTAGCATAAGTCATTTGTTTGCACTCAGTTTAAATGTCAAACAGTGCTATTTAACCTAGATAGGACCCTATCAGGTGCTACCACTCCAGGCTAAAATAGACCTAGGAGAGATGGCAATGAAGGGGTACTCCGCATTCCCCAAAGCTCTAGCATTACTGGAGCCTCACCACCAGATTGTTTATGGTCATTTCAGGACACTCGTTTGGGGGGGGGTCTTCTGCAGAGATGCAGTCAGTGTATTCTGCAGCCCCAGCTGACTGGGTCAAAATAATGTATGAGGAATGGAATTACAATAATGTATCCAAAGAGCAAAGTTCTTAAGAAGATTGCTAGCAACATGAAAAAGAGACAAATATATAAATGCTAGGTGACACATCTAACAGAAAGGGAAAAAGAAAAAGACAAGAGCACAGTTCAACTAGAGAAAGCATCAGACTAGTTTTTCTTAAATGGACACTAAGCAAGAACACAAGAGAAAAAGAACTCAATGATGGCAATTACAGCAGAAATGTTGACAGAAATTCTAAGACAACACCAAGAGCAATTTGAATAAGCACAGCTTCATTTACTAAATTCTGTTTAACATTTGATTGGCTGTTGCAAATTATGATACCAATTCAAAAGTTGATGTTGACTCTATGGCTTCTACTATTTCAGAATTTAGTTATGAACTGGAATCTGGTTTCATATTTGAGACATGTTACAAATACTGGGAAGATACTTTTTCTTAATTGTTTTATTATGTAATTTTTACTGTTGGACTTTAATTTCCTCACAATACAGATGTTCACACTCAACTATTATTGAAACTGGAACAGACAAACATTACAATGTAAGATATCACAACTGAGTGTCAACATTTACTATATCTGAAATGTGACATGCAGAGGGTAAAAACAAGTAACAAAATCACCTACTAGCCAGTGTAGACACAAGGAAGGTTTTTCCTACTCTCAAAAAGCAAAAACTTTCAACACAAAATAGTCCTTCCTCAAATTCAGTTCCAAACACTTTATGCAAAAAGCCATACTGCACACATGCATGCTAATTGTGATTTACAACTTTCAAAGTTAATTTTAAGTCCCACAGAAAATATAGAAGCTTTTAGTTAACATTCCAGTAAGTTTTCATCTTGACACAGCATCAGATATAACTTTGATATCATATTCTACTTGGACATTAATCAGTAAACCTGGTGTAGCAAAAACTAACCATGTAGCTCCAAGTGCTTTTGGCAATATTCAGCTAATAGCCGAGATAAGCTGTAATGTGTCTTAACAACAAAACCTTTGTTGGAATATGTATAATACTAAATGGTTTAGATTTTAATTAACTTGGACTTGATCTTTTTAATGTTTCCTTCACATCTGTGTTTAATACATTACAGGTTATCTCTGCTTCAGAAATAGACAAGAAAAAAAAATCAAACACACTCAAAATCAAGTTTAGTAGTGCTTTCCAGTATAGCCTTGAGTGCTGTACAAAGATCAAAGCTAATTTAAAGTCAAAGGAAAATGCAAAACAAGTTTTTATTATTAGTAGTTACTTACAATAAATACACATCAGGCGTCGTTCTGATTTTCCTATCTTCCATATGGAGTAAAGTTAGTGTCAGCCACATTCCAACAGACAATGGATGCTACGCTGACTGAGTTAACAGGTGTTGCTGCTCACATCAACAATATAATTGTCACAGATTCAGAAGAATTCTTAAAATGTTTGAATAGGATACTCGACCAAATTCAGCAATATGTTTTTGTTTCTAGGCTGACAAATGGGAATTTTTTTCAAACATCAATTAAATATCTATGATTTATTTTTGATAAAAATGGTCATAGACTAGACCCAGAAAATATTTATGCTATCATCCAATACATAACAGCATTGACATATTTAACAACTGTATGCTCTTTCCTTCTTCTAGTAAGCTACTGCAGTGCACTTTTGTCAGAAATGCATCAGGTGCATAGCTCCCTTAATCATCTTTTGACAAAAGTTGTTCCATGGAACTGAACAAACAAATGCCAGTTTGCTTTTGATAAAATTAAGGTTTTACTTGGTTCTGAATTTTTGCTAACCCATCACAATCCATCTACGCATATTAATGTCATCTCTTATACTTCAAACTATGGAATTTGATAAGTTATTTCATGCATTTTTCTTGATGGAAATAGTTAAAGAAGAAGGAAAAAAAAAAAAAAAGAAAGCTCATTTCTCCAGATTCTTAACATCTGCAGAGTGTAATTATGGCCAAATCAAAAAAGAAGCCTAAGGAATTGTTTTTGCAATCGAAAAGTTTCTTAAAATACTGTAGGGGCAACATTTCCCCCTTCTACCAGATAGCAAACCCTTTGTTAGTATTTTCAGATTCAAGAAAGGCATCCCAGTCTATATAGCTAACTATTTGCAATACTGAACCACAATTGCCTTTGGACTATGACTTCATCATCAAATGTTACTCAACTGATAAAATCAGCCAAGTAGATGTATTATCAAGACTCATGGATTCTAATGACAATACCAGAAGACACCATCGTTACCACAGTATGTGTGAAACCAGAAGTAAGTACAGTGTTGGTATCTACAGTCAGACAGATCCCAGCCAGTTACTGCAGTAATGGTTTGTAATAGTAGACAGAAAGTAAATAAATATCATTTCTGAAGCCGAGTACACCTATAGATCTTTTCTCTGTATCTGGTGTTGGATTGTGATATTTGTATAAGCCATAAACAACTTTCTGTATGAAATAAATAGCCATCAACATTGCATCTTGAGAAGAATGAATCTTCTAATTACTATAAAATGCCTGACTCATGCAAACCAAGGAAAAAAGCATCTTGCTGTTGGGGTTTGCTTATTTAAAGTTTTGACCCTCTCAAATTTAATACTGAACTGGATTCTCTTATCTTTGACTCGTGACCTATTACTAATCATTTGTGAGTTAACAGGAACTAACCCCTTTTCACAAGTTTATTCTCTGCATTACAGTTTAATGTCACACCTTCCAACCTTCTGGGATTAAATTTGATTTTTGAAATCTATAGTGAATATGGGAAAATTTTTGTAGGCAAACAGAGAAACTCACCAGCTCCATGACTGGCAACCTTCAAAATAGTAGAGTAAAATCCATTGTAAGCCTGTCACATAAGTCTCAGCTTGATGACGCAGCACTTCTCTAGAAGAAAAAAAATTGATGTCAGCATTAAAATAGAATTAGTATCAAATCATCAATATTCTATATGAGATAAGATAAAAAAAGTATTACATTTTTTTTTTAATTATAAGATTTAAAATTTAGATAAAAGATCAACTTTTATAATAAAATGATGACATCTACACTTTGTCTCAGCAAGTCAAGTCAATTTGGAAAAAAAATTCATGAAGCCTGTCTGGACTTTTCTTGAACAGCACTTTTTGGCAAAACACATGATTATACAAACGCAGTATTTTCCATACCCACTTAACTTGGTTCCAGGTAAATTTTTCTTCTTTTCTCAACTGAAAATTCATTTCATATGCAAGATTTAATTAAATTTAACAGGATATCAACCTGCCTAACATTATTTTATGCTTAGAGATTAGGGAATCATGTTAATGGCACATTTATATAAACAGGTACTACACCTAAGAGTGTACCAAGGAGTAATGTCATACTCAGAACAGTTCGGGGGGGGGGGCTCATTCCCCTACAGGGAATACAGTCAGCATATTTTAAACCCAACTGATAAGACGAAGCAAAATTGGGGATGAGGAGGATTTTAAAAGAAATTAAAGAAAAACATGCAGCTTCATACCATATCAAAAAGAGTTTCAGAAATGCTTTGACCAATAGAAAACTCACTGGAATAAGAATGTTGAATCTGAACAAGACAATTCTGAAGAAAATGAATATTTCATTGATTGTTCATCTTGGTCTTGGGAAATACAACTTCAGTTTTGATACTTTTTGAATACATCTCATATGTACATAAAATTAAATAGTAAATGAAAAACAAGATTTTTGCATAGAGAAAAGGTTAATCACCAGAGCTTTTTAAAATCTACCACAGCTTTGTTGGGCACTTTGAATAGTTAACAGACCATAGTGAGTTTGATTCACACTGAATGCCCAAAATTTCTTGTCTTGTACTAAACTAAGCTAAGCAAGCCTTGCTGATAGCACTGATAATTCAATATTAAAGTATGTTCAGATATTGCTAGTTTTAATACAAAAATACTGAAAATGGACTTTTAATGATCATGAAAATCTAAAACTCTTAATACGTACGGTGTAACTTCTTTGTATTCTAATTTAGTCATATAGTAGTCCTTCTTGTATTCCATGAAATCTCGATCTTCAGTGTCAGAACAGTTGAGAGATGCTGCAAAGGGAAAAAATAATTAATAGATCATTGTACTTAATTTAGTCTTTTAAAAAATTTTTTTACCAGTAATTTTACCCAATCATATCCACAAAATGTAATATAGTATGTTTTTTTTATATAAATTCACTTAAAAGTCACATTAAGTTTGATTTCAATTCATATCCTATTTATAGAATTAAATTAAATCACAAATTAAATAAACTAGCAGTACTGACCCATATTATATAGGGGTTTAAAAAGGAAGCTTTGTTTTTTTCCTATTTACTATGGGTTCTTGCTTTGTTCACACCAAATGTGGTGTATAGAAAATGGCTTTGGGTTCATTTAGAGATCTCGAGTAACCTCAAAAACCACTAAAAATTAATAAGAATTTTGAATGTATAATTTTATTACTTGTCTAAATTCCTTCGATGAAGCTGGATAATTTTTATTACTTAGAATATTCAAACTATTGATTTCATCTTTATTATTGTTATAATCACAATATTTCAGCCGATATGTCCTTTGACCTCCTTCAAGTATTTCATATTGAACTCAGGAGTCCACACAGAATCTCAAACTGAACCCTTTATTAGAACCACAGGAGTAGACTGTTCCAATTCTGTTATCCATGACTGGGAATAAATGTTATAGTAAGTATTCTGTTGTTATTCCTACCTGTTGTTGAGATTGAACCAGCAACCTCCAGATGATTTCCTTTAGAAGCACTTTCCAACCAAATGCCTTATCCACTGCCAGCAATACATGGCACAGTGAATAAGGTGTTTAAATGATTTATGTCAAATAAAATTTACTTTTTCTTTTTTTGATTTATATCTGTAATGGTTCACAGGTAGTATATTTTTATCAAGGATGGATTTGATCGACGCTAACTCCCAATTCAAAAACCTTTTAGAGTAATGAACAAATTGATAGATGAGGTAGAATTAGGGAAGGAAAAAAAATGTGAAAGAGAATAGGGAAGTGAGGTTTGAGAAAATATCTTGAAGACGACAATGTTTAGAAACACACAGACAAAAGTTATCAGTACTAATAAGCTTACCACATCTTTTGTAACTTGAATAATAATAAATAAATTAATAAATATATATATATAAGGTTTTGTTGTAACTCAAACATTTTACTTTTACTGTTTGTTTGCTTTTATTGACATTTAAAAATTTCATTTGCTACCTTCTAATACAGACTTGGTAAGCATACCAACAAACAACCTTCATACAACCCCAACAACATATCCTTCATCCTTTCATAAAATTTAACTATCAATATAATGTCATTTTACTTTTTCAATGAATCATCTCAGAAATTCAAATATACACATTAATTTTTTCATGAATAATAACTAGTGTGTGTGTGTGTGTGTGTATATATATATATATATATATATATATTCAAAGTTAAATTCAAAGTATAAGACCTCTTACCTGGAGGGTTTTGTGGTGTTTCAATTCCTAGATTTTCAAAATTATCCTTTAAACCTTCAATAAGTTGTTCTCCATCAATTCCAAACTCTTCAAGATTTCGCTAAAACAGAACAAATATATATTTATATATAAAAGGAGAAAATGTAAAAAGATAGAGATTAAGTATTCATAACCAATAAAATATTTCATAAAGAGATTTAGCACTTCTTTATAAGGGATACCTCCTAAGTTTTAGAACATAGAAAATATAAGATCTATGATTCATTCTACATAAGTTAACATTAATAAAAACTCACATAGAGATCCTGCTAGTTAATTAGTAGCAATTCAGAGTAGTAGATCATAGAACATTCATTACCAACAATTCATAACCATAAAAAATTTATTTCCAAAAGCTTATGTTATAGAAACATCATGTTTGACCATTATTTATATTTCCTTTTTTTAAGTCTCTCATATGCTCATAAATTTGTTTATTAAAGCTATAAGAAGATTCACTCGCATATCTTTTTTTATTACAATCTAGACATGGAATTTCATAAACCCTTGCTCAGGATTTGATGTGGGTTTTGTTATTTTTATTATTAATTAAATTCCTAATTGTCTTTGATGATTCATTTGGTTACTTGGTTTAATGGCATATCAACCTTTTTAGGTTATTTAATGCCAAAGCCATCCTTGTAGAAGAACAGTAATGGTACTTTTTAACCCATAGTGGTGGGGTATAAAGGGGTCATACCTTTCCCCTGGGTATTAGTCTGAAAGTAAATGTAATCCTGTGACTGGAGTTTAAACTTACTTATAATGATGTAGCAGTCCAGCACTTTAGCCATTAAGCAACAGGTACTTTCTACTTTGATTTTGGAATTTTTGTACTAATCTTTTTTTTTTTTTTTTTACAATGAATTTAACACATTAAACAAATATCAATATTGTTAAACAAGGTGGAAGAAATTGTTGAGCATGTATTGTTTTATATTGCTGAAATGTTGACAACAAACTGCAATGAATTATCAGGTATGAATTATCTACAACTATGAACTATTGGTAAGGAATGTTCTTAACCCACTTTTGTGGTAATATAGTTTTGGGCTTTTTTTTTTTCTTTCATTTATTTTTCTACGCAATGATTCTGCACAAGCAGGATATAACACAAGGTCAATTTTTAAATAGAATTTAACAGGTTTGAATGCAGAATTTTCTTTGTGACAGAGAGAGAGAGAGAGAGAGAGAGAGAGAGAGATCCCCCCACCCCACATGTGGGTTTATTAATTAATGGTTCTAAGGGATTGGAATGAATTTACTAATTAAATGGATAAAAGGGTAATTCCAGAAATAAGTTTGGGTTTTTTTAATACAGAGAAAGAAAAGGAATTTCCTTTTTTTTTCCTTTTGGTATAACATTTCTGGGGTTAAGTTTGTTAGTTAAGTGAGGTGATGGTTTGGGATGGTTGATAAATGGGTTTGTTAATTAAAGCCTATGATAAATGGTGAATATGATTTTGGGTGGTCTGAGGACGAAATCCAGAACCGAGGTCCGAGTCAAGATAAGTAGGTTTAGCAGACTTAAGTGGACGATAGCCGCAGGAAAACTCAGCAGGGAATTTTAGTACCACTTGAAAAGCAGTCACCTGCAGAGTTACAGAGATCATACGAAAATGCATGGTGGTCAAAACGATTTACATATTATAATTCATGGGCAGGGCGAGGAGTCCAGAGGGAAGAAAGCCATTTGAGCAGTCAGACAGAGACACCGAACACTGCGAAAACGACTTGTTGAATCTTGCTGGTCCGATCAGAACCAAAAGATGGAAATAGAATCTTTGCGAATCCAGATAATTTTGTCAACAAAGCCGAGAAAATAAACCACTAAGTCAACGTGTCTGTAACAAAGATCCGTGGCTGTCTCCCTTATATCATCTGAGTAGATCAGACTAATTTCACCTTTTCTCTCTCTGTCCCTTCCGACTGAATGAGTAAATCTCGTGTAACCTTTTTTTTGTACTCTACGCATTTGTGTAATTTCTTTTGTGGTGAGATCAAGACAATAGCCTTAAATAAAAAAAATTAAAAGTTTTATTATTCAGGAATTGAAAGTGTTGCTCGTTTCTTTTTGTGTCCTTGTGATTGTGACAGGAACTATTTTCTTCGTAAATAGTGATTCCTTTCAGCATGGAACCCAGCCTAATCAACTTCCACAATTGGACCATTCTGAGGGAATAGAGCACCGCTGTTCGGATCAAAAAATTCACAACGTGACGAATAGTGGTGGTTCCTTCAGCTCAACAAAGGGAGCCCGTGTAATTTTATTTCGGCCTAAACTGACACAGAGATGAGATGAGATACAGTGGCCAGCGGCTGAGTTCTACATCAGATCTTTCTCTAAGACTGGTTGCCATATCAAAGTTATCTAGTTTTAATGGACTCAATAAATATAAAACAACATTAAACCCACAAAGATAAAAAACAGGTTATATAAAATCCTTGGGAAAAATTATGGAATCTTGTTTCAAAACCAAAAAAATGAGAATGACACAAAGAAAGGAAATAATTTACAAAAGCTGAACAAGTTAAAAAGGTTTTGTGGCTTGAAGTTTGGTAATTCTTTTTGGAGATTTCTACTATTCTGAGAATATACGGGCCTACATATACACTTACTGAGAAGTGTAAACAGCTAGAGTTGACTTGTACAAGTATTCCTTTTTTGATTTATTTTTTTCCAAGAATATACTTTTGTCAGTTGATGAAGGCAAGTTATCAAGAAAGCAATTAAATTTAACTTAGATTAAATTGAAATGAAGGACATCGTTTTTCAATACCTCCATCATCTTGAATGAACTAGTTCTTATTCAGTTCTTGTTTCATAAATTTGGTAGGGGTCACCTGGCGTTTGCACCTAGTAGGCCATTTTAAGTTGATTACCTGGTCCCAGAGGGCCTTTCTCCAGGAAGCACTTGCTTAGCAGGGTTAATATTTGTCTAAATTTCTGAGATGAAGCTAGATAATTTTTATCATTAAGAGAATTTGCACTATTGTCTTCATCTTCATTGTTATATTTACATTTCGGCCAATATGTCCTTTGGTCTTCTTAAGGTGTTTCATTTTGAACTCGGGGGCCCAAAAGAACTTTGAACCAAACCCTTTATTTAATACAAAGATTCTAATTCCGTTCAAAGGGTTCTAATTCTGTTAACCATGACAAAGTAAACTATAGTAAATATTCTTTGCTATTAACCTGTAATTAGGATTGAACCTGCAACCTCCAGTTGATTTCACTTCAAAGCACTTCTCAACCAAATGCCTATATCTGTGATGACATGTATCTGGCTGGACAATTCAGATTGAATTTTTGGGACTTATAAATCTAATATCTCCATCCACCTATGAAATACTATTCACTACTATTATGTACGGTTTTTACCTTGTCTCATATTGCAATTTTTTATCACATCGACTAAAACATAGTGAATATAACAATGAAGATGCAGACAATAGCCTAAACACTCAAAGTGATAAAAGATAGCAGGGTTAATTTTTTGACTTGACACCCAAGGCACTACAAAAGGGGAATGTTCAAGGAGGATCAAACATCTTTTTGTGATGACCATACACAAGTCTCAATTTGTGTGTGTGTGTCCCCACAGCCAAATCTGACTTGGTGGGAAGTTGAATAAATCAATACATTTATAGGATATTCATCCACCTTTAATTTTTTTAACTCTTCAAAGCAAAAAACAAGACAGATATAACAAAAAGTTTTGTTTAAAAAGCTGAACATTGAATTTTCCTTCTTTTTGATCTGGAAGAAATATGCTATTAATCATAATTTAATCTAATTTGTTTGAGGTATATTTCATAAAGACAAAAATCTTAGTTATGATACAATTATTTTTAACACCTGATTTGTTTATTTGCTGTATTGGATGAACATTTACTTAGCGTGGTGATTCTATAATTTTTGCCAAGGAGGTTAAAGCAAAAAGGACCATTACATCTTGCTTTTAAAGAGTTCCATTAAAAAAAAATACATGTCCTATGATAGCTGTTACAATTGGATATAAATCTCATAACACTTTTCTTCATAGATATCTCCAAGGCATTTGATTCCATACACAGAGGAAAGATGGAACAAATACTACTGGCATATGGTTTTCCTAATGAAACGTTATCACTATGTTGATGTTCTACAAAGACACAAAGCCAGAACACTGATTTCTTTGATATTGTCACTGGAGTCTTGCAAAGAAGATGCATTAGCATCATTTCTATTCATAATCTGTCTTGATTATGCACTACAAATATCAATAGATCTAAAGAAAGAAAATATTTTCACACTAAAAAAGCAAGAAAACTATTACTGATGCAGGTGACACAGATCTTATGCTCATTACAAATACATCTGCTCAAGCTGAACCTCAGCTGCATAGCCTGGAGCAGGCAGCCAAAAGCATTGGTCTCTGTGAACTCAAATAAAACAAAGTTTGTGTATTTCCATCAAGATAGTGCCATATCCTCATTAAATAGCAAGCCCATGAAATGAGTAGAGTAGTTAACATATCTCAGTAGCAATATCTCATCTACTGAAAGCAATGTCAACATACACATTGAAAGAACATGGTTTGTTATTGATGGGTTATTGACCATATAAAAACCTGAACTTTCTGATAAAATAAAACAAATTCTTTCAAGCTGTAATTGTACGAGTATTACTATATGTACGTACCACTTGGACTCTAATAAAACGCCAAGTGAAAAAGCTAGATGGGAACTACACAAGGATACTGCATGCAGTTTTAAACAAATCCTAGAAGCAACAGCCTACAAAACAGTTATTTATCACCCATCTCACAATCCATCAAAGTAAGATGAATAAGATATGCTGAACAATGCTAGAAACTAAGAATGAACTCATAAGCAATGTTCTGTGGACTCCTAAACAGACACACCAGTAATGGCTGACCAGCAAAAATTTACATTCATCAGTTCTTTGTGGACACTGGATGCCATATAAAGGACTTGCCAAGTGCAATGACCAATAAGTATAGATGATGATAGTCAAAGGAGTCAGTGATGTTGGTATTCTTTGATGATGAACTTGGAAAAAAGGAAAACAAAAAAAAGGAAGGATCATAAGATTCAAAACAGAAAAAAAATTACCCATTTTGTTTCCCCTTTCTTTGGGGATTCTGTTAAATTATTCTTTGGTCGGTGTGGTCGACCTCGGGTTGATTTGGCAGCTAACCATTTAGCATCAGCACCAACCTCTTGGAATTTATGCAAATCCAACTGCAATATGAAAATCAGTTAATGAACTTTAAAGAATCTCGAATAAATTTCTGATACATTCAAAAATAATTTTGAAAGAAAGCAAAAAAAAAATTAGTTAAAAATTAAATAAACAAAATGATTTATACATTAAATATGCTATATGTATCATTTGAACTAAAGTGATTTGAACAAATATGAATTAAATTCCTTCAAAGCAACACAAAGTTGAACTTATATAACCAGAAGAAAATTTGTTTTATAGTTGAGAATTTAAGCTAGTAAAACAGAACTATGTTTTAATGAGGAATTATAAATTAATAAACAGTGTTAAGAGGTTAATGTTTATGACCATTGGTGGCCATTTCTCATACAAATTTAAACAATTTTCGAGTCTTGAAAAATAATGGAAAAAGGTTATAAAATCAGTTTCTGGCAAGGAAATTTTCAGCCAGATATCTACTTTATACAATGAAACCAAAGAGATAGATTTGATCGATAAAAAGCATGCCAACCCACCTGGAGTTATCTTATGCCTAGCATGTAGGGAACTGCATACGTTCTACATTTATATTTGTGTAGTTTTTTTATATGATATCAAGTGTTCCTATATAATACAAATAATTTGCAAACAGATCTATTTGATTCATAGATGAGACCCTATAGGTACTATCACTCTGGGTCAGAGTGGACTAAAAATTCAATTCATATAGCCTGATAGACACAAAATAAGAGTCCAGTTTAGCCTTATACTTACATAGTAAACCAAATCCCCCTGCCAAAACTTCAAAGTTTTGGTACTTACAAAAAGTAATGGAAAAATCAGGTGGCTATAGCTTTAATAATCCTTGAGTTATATAAGGACAACCAAAAAAGACACTTGTTAAATTATAGTAAGAAGTCTAAAAAAGCAAATATCAAATGAAAGTATAATAAGTATTACAACTGTCAAGAAAAGTTAAACCAGTAATTCTCAATATGGGCCCTGAGAAATTTTTTAAATAGGCCTAGAATTGGCACTTAAAATAGGCCTGTACTGACCACTTGCAAAACTTGAAAGAAGATATGAAAAGATTTAAACATATTACCAAAATGACCCTGACTAAATGAATTATGGACATGGTACATTTTGATGTCTTAATTGAGCAAGACACAGATCCCATCATTGTTGTAGAACATCTTAAACTGAAAGAGAACAAAGTATTGAAGGGGGGAATTCAAAGAGAAAGATTGATTGGATGGCTGAAAGTAAAATCCTCCCATTCACAGCTCTTGGAAAAGATTATTCAATTCTTACTTAGTTTTCTCACCACGTGGTTGGTTGAGGTGGGATTTTCTGCACCAAATGATGTGCTCACAATGAAACTATTTATTGAAGATTGAAAAGAGAGGAAATTTAAACCTGAAACTGAATCAAGGTTTGGAAGTTCAACTTGAAAAGCTAATAGACACCAGTCATGAGAGAGGATTTATATTTTTTAACACATTTTGCTTTTCTAAATAAAATGTATTTCCTGTTAAATTAAATCACTATTTGTGCTTATGTGGGCCTGACATTTTTTTAACACCAAAAATGGACCACAGGGAAAAAAGGTTGAGAAACACCATGTTAAATTGTAGTCTAAAAGAGATGTTATTCAGTATGCTTTGCAAATGTACAGACAAAATACTTACTTCTGAAAGAGCAGCAATATATTTCTGAAATCTCGGCAAATTTAAGTGACCACCATCAGTCAAATAGCCTGCAAGAGAGAAAAAAAAAATTTTTAAATATAATTTTTCTTATACAATTTCTGGAATAATTCTAAACCAAAAAAATATTTTAAGTTCTAATTATACTATATTTCAAATTTTCTCAAAACTTTAAATCAGTCATATGTTTTCCCTTTTATCATCTCAAAAATAACTTATTCCTCAAAGACCCATTAATCCATTGGGTTCACATTATGTTGATGCTTCTATTTAGGGAGGAGTAAAGGATTATATTGAGCATTTCAGTTATATTACATCAAGAATTTGGCTGATTAAAAATTGTCATTCAGCACAAATGAAGAGACCACAAAATCATTCAGATGAAAATTTTAATCTAAACTGATTTTATTTTCCAAGTTAGACTAGTCTAAATGCATTGCTCTTATAAAAATTGTACAATGATGTGCCATTTTTACTGTGTTTATATATATATATATATATATATATATATATACACATATATATATATACACACACACACACACACAAAGTATTTTTGTAACTAGATAAAAAAAGAATTATGTCTGATAACCAAAAAATGTCAAAATCTTAATTTCAGTTTTATAAAGACAATTAATTAAAGTTATATTCAACAGTTTACTGCCCTTGTGGTCTGAAACAAAAAAAAATCTAGTCCGAGGAGTCATTTCTACACCAAGATGTACTCCCTTTAATTGCACCTCAAATAGCAGAATCTGAATAAATCTAATGCTTAAGTCATTCTAAAAAATAAATATGGATAGTATTGACTATTTCCCAATCTACATACATGTGCAGCAGGAACCCATAGTAAACTTAACTTTGTCTTACATTCCATCCTCATGAGGTGAAAAAAAATATCAATTCTATACTGACAGTAAATTTTCAGTCTCTAAGTTGTTATTTACCAAACTTTGCTAACTTTGATTCAAGGCCAGAAAAATGGAGCACAGTGATAAACTCAATAACAATAGTCTGCTAGACTAGTTCACTAAGCATTATACTATGCAAGGTGACCAGTCTCAAAAGATAAGAAACATTTCTATGTGTTCAAAAAGCAGAAAATATAAAATTTATATGAAATCATCTAAATTTTATTCTGTAAAAAGAATGAATGAAAATACCAAAATTTAATTCTCCAACAAACAAAAAAAAAAACAAAACAAAACAAAACAGAAAAAAAAACAGAAAAAAAACAGACAAACAAACAAAAAAAAAAAAAAAAATCCCCACCTAAAATTAAATTCTCTAACAAAAAAATCCAGTAAAACTATCGTTTATAAAAGGTACATAAGGAAAAAGACATCTTAAATTTACTTAAGAAACCAACTCAAGTCACCCAAACATACTTAGTGAGGCTGAGATACAACTTTAATTCACATTACTTAAAAATTCTAGATTTTGTGTGATATATCTACTGAAAGTACCTATCGTTCAATACACCAAAAATAAAAAACAGACAACATATAAATGAATGAATAAATAAAGAACTAGATATTATAAATTGAATTACCATGACCAGAAAATCAAGCAAGCACTGCACATAACATAGGGAACTACTAGAAACAGCTGTCCACTGGTTCTGTATGCTGCACACAGTCCTTGCCAGATTTTCTGGTCATGGTAATTCAATTTATAATAAAAAAACAGACTTTATTACTTTTTAAGTTTTAGTATAACAGTCATTTTTAAAAGTACTAGTGAATAAAAAATTCTTTTATGTTTTTTTCCTTTCAAAATAGCATACTTCAATAGTCATTTCATTTGAATGTAGTTACTTCTGTATTATATTTCTAGGTAATCACAAGATTTGAAGCAAGCTTTATTTTATGGTAAAAAAATACATTTCAATCATTGAATTTGTAGCCAAATGTATTGCAACAAAAGAGTTAAGAGTAAATCTTTTTTTTAAATGAGATTCAAAATGTGAGGTGGGAAAAAAAAATCTTACCATCACATGTGGGTAAAACTTGCATGTACGTCTGCCAAAGTATAGGCAAGCCATCATGGTGAATGTGTAAATGAGGTAGATGGGGGATGAAATCATTGCCAACTAAAAAACTCATCAAAATCCAATCATCTATTACCCGCTCCAAATCATAGGGAAATTGCAGTCTGTGCTATAATACAAATATGATGATATATTATTTTTAATAATACAAATAACATCTACTCAGATACAAACAATAATCCCTCCCCTGAAGGATTTTAGAAAAAAAAAAAAGTTGAAAACAGTATATCAAGAACGATCAAATTATGGCATAATGCATAATCAAATTTATTCTTTGTTTGGTTTCTTTGTTTAATGGTATATCAACCTTTGTGGGTTATCTAATGCTAAATAAATTCTTGAAGAACAATAGCAGTACTATTTAACTTATAGTTGAGGGAGATAAATGGGTTCATGCCTTTCATAAGGATATTGGTCAAAAAGTGTACACAACAGCATAACTGGAATTCAAGCTCACTTGCTACAATGTCACAGTCAGCATGGTAGTCACTAAGCCATTGGGACTTCCCCTTTATTCTTTGCATAAGCAGGTTGGTTTTATGGCATGTCAACACTTGTAGATTTTTCTTTTTTAAGTCGAGGAATTATATTGTGAATTGAATTACCATGACCAGAAAATACGGCGAACACACGCACACATAGCATACGGAAACACTGGACAGATGTTTCGACCTTATTAGGTCTCATTAGCAGTGCAGGTCGAAACAGTTGTCCAGAGTTTCCGTATGTCGTGCATAAGTGTTCGCCAGATTTTCTAGTCATGGTGATTCAATTAACAATGTCAACACTTGTTGGGTCATTTTGTGCTGAAGTCAGTTTGATAATTATTGTCTATTTGCAGTACAAAAATGTATCTTCATTTTTAAACAGGTAAAATCTTTATATTTACTTACAGTATTAAGAGCTAAAGTATTAATGTAATCCAAAATAATTTTAAACATTATCTAAGACAGATCTATTTGACTCCTAAATGGGACCCTTTTGTGTATCTTGGAATAATGGCAATAAATGGGTAACCATGCTCCCAAGTGTTATATCGTGAGAGAGGGAGTTGGAGACCGAACAGAGACTGCAATATATTGACCCCCACTCTTATGGCCATCAGCGTTGTGTCTTTCTCATTCTCCAGGGCTGCTCAACCGGAGACCCAGAGGCCCACTCTGCTGGGTGCGGGCTTTCTCTACCACATCTTGTCTCCAACTTCTGTTAACTCCAACTCGCTGACTTCCTGTCTTCACCGAGTTATATAATAGTTCAATCGCCCACTCAATCTTTGGAATGGCATGTTTGATAGTCATCAAGCGGAAATAACTGTCATGCAGTTCAGAGGTCACTCTCTTCCGGTGCATCAGTCTATGAGTGCATCATGGGCTTTTACCTTGTCCCATTTCGTCAGCCAAATCCGCCTACGAGATTTCTTTCGATTACTGGCCATTGGAATGTGTCACTTCCTTCCGGTGCATCACTTTGGAATGGCATGTTTGGCCAGGTCGAAGGTCAATATACAACACAAGGACTGAAGCTTCACAACTGGATGCAATTTAGTGTCATGCCCAGAACGCTTACTGAATAAAAAATATAGGCTTCTTTTTTATGCACAAAGAGAAAATAGTGAAAAAAATTTTTTTTAAAGTGTAATAGAATTTTTGACATATGAAAATCTATAAGGGATAAAGCAAAAGTTTCTTTAGAAATGGAAGATTCACAACAAAAACTTTTATTACTTTTTGTTAAATTTACAGAATTCATATATTTACTGATATATTATTTCTTGCAAATGTATAATAGAGGGGAAAATGCTGCATCATTGGGGTGGGGTATAAAAACAAACTTACCTCCAAATCTGCAAATTCAAATCCTAAATATTCTCGCAAAAGAGATAAATGTAAGAGAAGAAATGTTGTCTCTTCAGGAGTCTGTGGTCTATAAAAAAAAAAAAATTTTAAATTAGAAAAACTTTTTAAATAAAAAAAAAAAAAAAAAAAAAAAATTTTTAAATACTTTTTCTCTTTTTAATAAGTACTTTATTATATAATAAGTACTTTATAAGTACTTCATCTGTTTTATAATAGTCGACATTAGCATATAAATTTCATATTACTCATAGTAGCACTCATTTACAAGGGTAGGTTGCTTCACGAGTAGAGCACACAGAATTGACAACCACTATTTCAAAGAAAAAATCTGTATCAGTTTTCAGAACATTTTATAATATTTGTTTCACAAAATACACTGATAAAAAAATAAAATGGCAACTCTGAATATACGTTCCAATCTACTTAAGATGAAATGCACAGTTCATACAACTGTGATACAAAAAAATCAGAAGCTGCAGAATTGGGGTAAATTACCCCAAGTTAAAATTCCTTACAATTCAATTTCTAATTTCATTAAATTTTTTTCTTCATTTTGTGCCCTAAAGTATCCTGGGTAAAAAATGAATATGGTCATGTTGGGATAATGGCAAAAAGTATTTTCTAACCAATGATCATAGATAAGAGGTTGTCCACTTGGAGTAACTCATTGTTAGAGAAAATGGAGTTGGCAAGCTAAGTTCAAGACCTGGACGAGGCTGTTAACATTTCACTTTGTGTTAATGCTTATGGGAAAGGCATGAATCCATCTTTTTGTGCTCCAGCTATGGGTAAAAAATAGGGTAAACTATGATCTTTAGCTTTGGTATAACAACCAGTCTAAAAGAATAACTGGATTCAAAGCAGTTGTGCTATTTAAAAATTGACCTTGTATAATATCCTACACATGGTGGAGGGGTTGAGTGAATAAAAAAATCTTAAATGATGATATATACAAATCAATACATGGACAGGTACAAAAATAAGGGGTGTGTAATCAATATTCAGACACCACCACAAAGTTAATATGAGCATAGTCCTTTGTGCTGCAATTTTATTTTTCAATAGCATTTTCTTTTTAGCTGATTGAGTTTAACAGCATGTCAACTCATCGGGGTTATTTTATGCCTAGAGGTTAGGGAGTCACATTCAGTGTACTTTCAAATTTATATTGTTTTTGTAGTTGTTTCTGAAGAGGTTTTTTTGCACACAGTCCGATCACAAACAGGAAAATTTTTTAAATAGATCTATTTGACTGATAGATGAGACCCTAACAAGTACTCACACTCCAAATCAGAGTGGACCTGGGAGTAATGGCAATGAAAGAGTACTCCACACTCCCCAGAACTGGAGATTTATCATCAGATGTAGTGTCATACTCAAGATACCCCATTTTTTTTTTTCAGAGGAAAGGGCCTTAATACACTGCAGAAGATAGCATATTCTAAGCCCCACCAACAACACAAATTTTTAGCCTATGATCATCAAAATGAAAATGTAGTCTACATTAATTGTCAATCTTTTTTTTAATGCCTTTATCTTTTAGTTAAGAATAAGAAGACATGTATAAAAAAGTTTATATATGAAAAATTGCTTTATTAACTATGAGTTTTCATTTGTTTATTAGTTTAAATACTTATGAGAAGCACTGCGTGTGCACACACACATTCATCCACCCATAAATGAATGAATTAGACCCGTGACAAAATTAGAAGCCATGGGATCTATCAACAGTCTTAAGTGATACTTATGGCCAAATGAAATGGAAAAACATGTCAAAAGGTTTATTTCCAAAGTACTTATAAAAATCCATGATATTCCCAGAGATTAGCAAAACCTACCGCTTATTTTTATCCTTTTTGCCTGTAAATCGAACTTCTTCCCGAAGTAGAGAGAAATGAGGTTCATGAGTCGTTAAGCCTAACATAATCTGAAAAGAAAAAAAGAAAAAGTTTATATCCAAGATAAAAAAAACAAAACATTAATACAAGAATGAATATGTGAACATGAACAGAAGTTGTTCTTCAAATACCAAGATTGATTGATTCATTTTAATGTTATGTCAACCCATCTGGAGTTATTTTATACCAAGAAGTTAGGGAATTGCATATATCATACATTTTTTCTTCCTCCTTTTGATTCAAAATTTTTCTCGTTGAACAAATGGAACATAACAAATCACATGACGTAATATTAAAAACAAATGCTGATTTACTGATTAAATGGCTAACTCTTTACCGATATATTGATTTTCCCGACATTTTTAGAAAAATTCTTTAAACGTCCATGGTTAATTTAACATCCCTAATATCATTCCTCCCAGTCTTGATGATGGTTCATGAGAACTAAAACTCTATAGTTTCGACTTAGTTTCTCAATAAATCTCTTGTTCTGCTTGGATTATCTTATCCATTTTTTCTCTATATTGTTGGATTTTACTCCATTATTTACTTCCATATATTATATGCTTATAGTTACATTTTTTATGTATATTCTTAAATTTTTTGCACATGGTTATATATTAAGTATTTCTACATAATTTTTTTGTTTTTTGTTTAAAGAACAAGGGTCAGCTAAAAGTTCATAGGATACTTTTGCATGGAATGTGACCAAATGAGATTGATTTTTCAACAGAGTTCTCCTTGCAGGCCACACACTTCTTCCATCAGATGAAAAAAAAAACAAAAAAAAACTTCAACAGCAAATATCAAGCAATAATTTTATCTCTTTCAGCCTACCCTCCTAACTATTCTGATTTAATGATAAATATTGTTTGCACAATTATATGGTTTCACATACTCCAATCCCAAACCAACAATTGGCAAATGGATATATTAGACTCATAGAGAGGACTAACAGTACTACCTTTACAGGTCAGATTGGATCTAGGAGTAAAGGCAATGAAGGAGTACTCCATACTCTCTAGAGCTCCAGTACTGGAGCCTCACTTCCACATACAGTTTAGTGTCATATCTATCAACAGGAGATACAGTCAGCATATTCTAAAACCTGACACTGGCCATATATATATATATATATATATATATATATATAACTTTTACACACACACACACAATATTTAAAACTGTACATAAGTCATTCCTCCCAACAATAAGCTGAGAGGAACAGCCAGCTTTAAAAAGGCTTGCTCCATGACAAAAATGGCATAGCTGATTACAAAATGGATCCCAATCTACATTCCAGAGACTGAGTTTTATTCTGGGCACTTGTAAGATTGGTAGATGGTATTGGTATATATATATATATATATATATGTGTGTGAGTGTGTGCACATGCAGTGCTTCTCATAAATATTTGAAATAATAGACAATTTGCTTCTAACTGCTTGATGTTGAAAGTTTAAGAAAACAAAAACAAAAGAACATTATGTAAGAAAAACCAAATTTTACTGCAATCATCATAAAGTAATTATGTTGTCCTGTTTCATGGTTCTAAACACTAAACATCTTTAATTATTTTAATAGGAAAGAAAATTTTTTTTCTGTTTTCTAAAATCTTGTTCAGAATGGAACTAGGAGATTAAAAATCAACTCACATTGCTATTTGGAAAAATTGCCAAACTTACAAATTAATTTGGATCCCCACCAGCTCAAAATCTTAAGTGAAGCAATAAAAAAGAATAATTTAAAAAAAAAACAAAAAAACAAATAGATTTTGTGCTTGTCCAAATATGACTAGTGATTTCAATAGCCTTCATAAGCATAACTAGATAACATTTTCTTAATGTCATGAAAAAAAAAAAAATTCGTTTGAATATCAAGTAATAATTTTACATCTTTCTATTAAAAAAATAGAACTCTCTCTGTTCCATAACAGCTGCTACATAGTGTAGGAAATGTATATGCAACTGTAACAACTATTATAAGACAGAGGTAGTTATTAATACCAAGATTTTCATTTAATGTATGGTGAGAGAGAGAGAGAGATTTACTTACCAGGTCAGCATCAAGTCCATACAAACAGTGTCTTGTGTTTGGATCGTAGTTTGGCTTAGAACGTGAATATCGAATGAAATCCATGATTTTATGTTCTCCTTCACCAGGAGTCTGAAAGGTGATAAAAATATCAAGATACAAGCAATAAAAACAAGATTATCATTTTATTACATCTCTAATTATACAAGAATCTGTCTATAATCAGTATCAAACTGTAACTATTTAAAATTTCTTGGTTCCCTGAGTTAAACAAGTTATTTATATACACTGGTTAGAGATTTTATTTCTAAATGAAAATATTTCCTCTCACCAAAACTAATCATAGGAAAGTAAAAGGCAATAATCCCTCTTTCAGTGTGTGTATGTGTATATATAATAGATTGGGTTCTTTTTTTTTTCATCTAATACCAAAGTTATCTTTATACTATAGCTGGGAGGGTAAAGAAGTCATTGCCTTTTCCAAGGGGGGTTATAGTCTAAAAGAGAATGTAATAGCAGTTCAAACTTGCCAACTAACATGTGACAGTCCATCATGTTAGCCACTATGTCACTGGGACTCACCTCTATATTAGAGAGAAGTGCACATACATACATAAAAAGGATACTCCCACATTGAAGCCTCTATTATTTCCAGGTAAAATAAGAGTGATTTTAATAGTATGTCAACCTGTCTAGATCTATTTCATGCTTAGAGGTTAGGGAATTATGTTCATTATATGTTTATATTATCTAATACTAATAATCTATCCACAAATTTAGTTTCAAGTATTCTTATGTAACACCAATAGTTGATAAGCAATTATATGGTTTCAAGTAACTAATAACAATCCTTAAGTTTAAAATCTTCCTAACATAAATATTCTTTTATCTAATAATAATTATTTGTTTGCACACAATTATATGGTTTCAAGTATTCTTACTCAATACTAATAACTTTCAAACAATTCTATTTGATCCATACATGGGACCTTAACAGGTACTACTACTCCAGGTCAGAGTGGACCTGGGAATAATAGCAACAAAGAGGGAAACTATGACAGGGAGTATAACAACAATGTTTGAAAGAGAAAATTTTCTCATCACTAGTGAAAATATATAGCTTATAGTGATCACTATGCAAAAAAAATAGTGTTTTGTAGCTGAAAACTAATCATACGATTGACTTTACTGTATCTGATGTTTCCATAGAAATAAATAGGAGTAATTATTTTTAGAAAACCCTCTGTGTACACACATGTAGATACTTCTCATAGTAAGCAAACAAAAAATATTGTAAACTTGACTGATAACCTATTTTATAGACCAACATATCTTTTTTTAAATTGGAATTACTAAAAGTAAAGCACTGTTATATTTGCATGCCATATAGCATATACATGTAACAACCAATCAACTTTTAAAAAGCTTAGCACCCCTGCTTGTTAGAAGTGAGTTTTATTAACCAATATTGGTTGGTATATATAGGAGGACACAGCAGCAATATTAACAGCAAAATCCAAAGGGTCTAATAATGCATGGCTTATATTAGCAGAGCATCTCCAAGCAATGGATATTGAATTAACCAAGAAGAAACAGACAAAGCTCAAATGGTAAGCAAAACTAACAAAAACTACAAAGTCAATTTTTAAAAAAATTTCAGACATAAATCTAAGACAGTCATTGGAAATGGTAAGAGTATATCATATTGAACAAGATAGAAGTCAACTTTCAAGATAAATTACTGATTCGATTTCCTTGCTTGCACAAAAAGGGGGGGGGGGGGTATCTCACCAGATTAATTTTCTTTCTTTGTTTAATGGTACATCAATCTTAGTGGGTTATTTAATGAAAAGCCATCCTTCTAGAAGGACAGTAGAGGTACTAGTTAACCCATAGCTGAAGAAAAAAGGCAATTCACACTTTTCCCAAGGGTATTAGCCCAAAAGTGAATGCATTACTGTAACTGGAGTTTGAACTCACTACGATGTACAGTCCAGTAAGCCACTATGCTAATCACAATCCAATCAGGCACAATACCACAGGGTGCCCTCCGGATCTCTCTAAGAGATTAAAGAAAAAGTAGATGATGAATGAATGATAGGTACAATTCAAGATTTGGCAATGCAAATTGCTCTCGTTGATTAGAAGGTAAAGCAGCTGGTACAGATAACCAGTCTTACCATAAAAAAAAAGGATTCCCACCAAGATCTTATCCTTTAGAACCTGCTGTTTTATTATTCAATTATAGTCTAATATCTGCTGTTTAACTGTTGTAGAAAAAATGATTCAAGTCAATTGTAATAAAAGCATTTAATATCAGATGAAAGAATACTAGTCAAAATTAATAAAAGTTCTTTACTACATTCCTAATTTTTAAAAATTCAATTCTTGTTTCAATATATTTACTGTAAATGAAACTAAAAGATAATCAATGAATAAAATCAATCTTAAGTTATGCATAAATATCAACAAAATAATCATGAAATGTACATCTTACCTCATGTCCTGAAAGGTAAACGTCAACTCCTTGCCACAATGGATCTGTGCTGATTTTCTGAACAACAAAGTACTGAAGTTGTGTTTGTAATTTTACCATGAATTGTGTGCCTAAAAAAGACAAAAAAAAGAGAAAATCAAAAAGGAATCTATGAAAATTTTCTTTACGATTATGACAAAAAAAAACCCTATGAAAACAGTAAAAATATGGTGATATCTTCACACATATATATATATAAAACAATACAGGGTTGAACGATAAAATTGTTGCCCTAAAAAAGATGACATGATTCCATTTCTGTTTAATGAAAACCGGTTTTCTTTTTTCGTTGAAGACCATCTACTAGTTGGCCAGTTGTGTACAAATCTCAAGAATGATAAGAGCCTTCTATCATGTCTGAAAGTGACACAATGTTCAACGAGCGAGATCGGAGAGGCGCCGCCGTACAATTGATGCTCTCTACAGATCGAAATTATGACAACCGGACAACTGCCAGCACCCTCAAAATGAAAATCTGGATTGCCACGAATAATGGACGTGCCTAGGGTGATGAAAACAAAGTATCCGGCTATGGCCTTTATATATATATATATATATATATATATATATATATATATATATAGTATTTGGGAGTAATTCCATCAGGACAAGAAATTATTCATGAATGAATATTTAAATTTTCCTGGTAAAGAGCTCAATGTAACAATAATACAGAGCAATAAATTCTTTAAGAAAACAACAACAAACCAGTCACATAGGATTATAAATTTATTTCCATCCTGTTACGCGTTTTTGAAATTTCCAAAATCACGAAAAAAAAAATTAACTGGACTTCTTCAGATCTTTTTGATAAAAAAACTAGAATAGACACACAAGAGTGGGAGGGGATAGAAGAGGGGTGAAAAGTTATCTCCTCATTAAGCCCACTTCCGTTTTAAATTTTAATTTCGGTTAGAAATGTAGTAAATTAATTTAAAAAATTTTCTTTAATTTTTTTTAACTACATTATGACCTAAATTACAGATTTTATATTGAATTAGATTTAAACTTTAATTAATAACCTCACTTAATGATACAGTAATAGATATATTAAACTAAAACAAATATTTAATTTATTTAAAATATTCTAAAATTTCAAAACTATTTAGAAAGCATTAAACAGTTACACATCTTATGAGTAGTACGTATGTATTATATGTTTTTTCACAATTTTCTATCAAACAATTTATTTTATTTATTCATTTACATTAATTCTCAAAATTAACTATACTTTTTTTTTTTAAATTTTGGTTAATTATTCATAGTTTAAATTTAGCCCTATGTCTACACCTAGCTATTAGTTCATTTCTCTTATTTAATAATTTTTTTTGGCTCTGGAAAAAGCAAACTATGGATTTTTTCTTCAAGACACAGATTGCACCTACTATCGAAAAACTTTGGGGTATTAGATTTTTTTTCAATATGGACCATTGAATGTCAG
>CAUZXS010005458.1:185000-191000 GCA_963585895.1 Sepioteuthis lessoniana | reverse complement strand
TAACACATATATTCGGTTTTGTTTGCATTGACATGTAGGCCAATGCCGGCTGCAGCTCGTTCCAGACTATGTAGTAGTGTCTCTGCTTGAATAGGCGTATTCGCTAGTAACGCCAAGTCATCAGCGTAGTCGGCGTCCGTGATTGTTTTTGCGGGGTACCTTTTGCTTCTTCTCTTAGTCAGCTGGAAGCCATTTTCTCTGATTTTGTCGATCGAAGTCCTAAGCACATAGTCTAGACAGATGATAAAGAGGTACGGGGCTAGTGTGTCTCCTTGTAGTACTCCTGCAACAATGTCGAAGTATTCCGTGTCTCCATCTGGTGAACGTACTTTTACTTTGGTGTTTCTGTAGAGAATCATTATCGCTGCTACAGTTTCTTTTGGTAGGCCGTAGGCTAGTAGGATTTGCTCCATCTTCCCTCTGTGTATGGAATCGAAGGCCTTGGTAAAGTCGACAAATAGTAATGTCGCCTGTAAGTTTTTTGCCCGAACGCCTTCCAGGATTCTACGGATGGTCAGTATTTGTGAGGTTGTGGATCTATTTCTCCGGAAGCCATTTTGGTTTTTCCTAAGGATGTTTTCCATTTTGGGTTCTATGCGGTTTCGTAGTAGGGCATTGTAGATTTTGGCTGCTATGGATGTAAGTGTTATCCCTCGGTAGTTCTTGGCTAGTCCGAGGTCGCCTTTTTTAGGGAATGGAAGGATGCATCCCTTCGTCCATCGTTCTATCCTATTTTGACTATAGACTGCGTTGCATTGGCGGAGCAGTATATCGTCGAATTGTCTCGTCTTCCACACTTCTGGGGGGATCTCGTCTAGCCCCGCCGCTTTCCTATTTTTAATTCTTCTGAGAACCGTGTCGAGTTCTTCTTTGGTGAAAGGACCTAGTTTTACGTCTAATTGCTTACTAATAATTCTGGTGATCGGTTATTTTCATTAAGTTTTTGTTACTTCATAGGCTATCGGTCATATGGAAGTCAGACCTGACCAATAAAATAAAAAACAGTTTCTTCCAAGCAGCAGTCATATTGATACTGCAGTATGGATGCACTACATGGGCGCTAACTAAACAAATGGAAAAAAAGCTTGACGGCAGCTACACAAAAATGCTGCAAGCAATATTGAACAAGTCATGGAGGTAGCACCCCAGAAACCAGCAGCTGTACGGCCACCTAACACCCATCATGAAAACTATCAAAGTTAGACAAACCAGACATGCAGGACACTGGAGAAGTAGGGACGAGACCATAAGTGATGTACACTTGTGGACTCCCTCACATGGAGAAGCAAAGGCAGGACAACCAGCTAAAACCTACATACAGCAGCTCTGTGCCGATACGGGATGTAACCCTGAAGACCTGCTGGAAGCAATGAACGATAGGGAGGTGTGGTGATGGAGGGGTGGCGAGAGAGGGTCAGGGATATCCGTGATGATGATGATGGAGTGGCTACAAACAGCAAATCAATGGTGAGCAATGGTTAGTGTTCTAGACGAGCATTCCATTAATAATGAGTTAGATTCTCACTAGGTGCCCTATACTTCTAGTCTAGTGCAAAACAAAGCCAAACTTAGTAAATAACTACATACACTTAGAGTAACAGTTATCATCATAGGAATTGACAACCAGAGTTGAAATCCTGAAACAAGGCTGTTAGTGTTTCACTTTGAGCTATGAGTACATAGAGTACTGTCCTTCAGCTTTGGTTAAGCAACCAATTTCAGAGAAGGAAAACTGAATTCTAACCAGTTTTACTCAACTAAAAAAATTGACCTTGTATAACATCCTGCCCATGACAGAGGGGGCTGTATAAATACAAGGAGTAATCAAAAAGTATTGAGACTAAATGTTTAAATTTTTCTTAAATGAATTAAATTTTGGTCGTCTAATTGATTTTCTACAACAATCTATCAGTTAAAGTAACCACTCAAGTTTAAATTCTTTTTGCATTTTACTTAGTGTTAATATCCTTTGGAAAAGTCATAAATCCACTTCTACCTCTAACTATAGATAAATAGTAGGGCAAACTAGGCTCTCTAGCCTTTCTGTGGATAACAGTTTAGAAAGAAAAATCTGAACTCAAAACAGCTGTGCTCTGCTTAAAAACTGACCTAGTATCACATCTTGTCCTTTGTGAAAATTTTGAATGGACACATACATAGTTTAATGGTTATCAAGTTTATCTCAAATGATTTACTAGTTGAGTTAATTTAGATACCTTTGGTGAGCTTATATTAGACTAAGAACGCAGTTTCTTCCAGGCTGCGGTCATGTTGATACTGCTGTATGGATGCACTACTTGGACACTGACTAAACGGTTGGAGAAGAAGCTCGACAGCAATTATACAAGAATGTTGCGAGCAATATTGAACAGGTCCTGGCAGCAACACTCCACAAGGTGCCAACTGTACGGCCACCTACCACCTATCACGAAAACTATACAAGCTAGACGAACCAGACATGCCGGACACTGCTGGAGAAGCAAGGACAAGATCATAAGTGATATGCTCCTGTGGATCCTGCATATGGCCAATCAAAAGCAGGATGACCAGCTCGAACATTCATACAGCAGCTATGTGATGATGCGGGATGTAATCCTGAAGACCTGCCGGGGGCGATGAATGATAGGGAGACGTGGAGAGAGAGAGAGTCAGGGATATCGGTGCTAGCCGCACGTCATAATGATGATGATGAAATTCAGTACAGGGTAATAAATATACAGCCTGTAGACATGTTTACTCTGGCCCACAGTTAATTTTCATTTTTTTCTTTTTCTGCGGGGGTGGGGGTGGCTTTTTGAGTCTTAGGTCTCCTAAATAGTATATCTTCTGAATTAGATTTATATTTAAAAAAAAAAAGGTATTTCTCAAACAAAAAAAAAGAAAAGGAATAAAAACTTGAAGTCCAGTACAAAGAAATGTAAACATACAACTGTTTTGCAAATGAAGAAAAAATGTTAGTTATGTAATTATTGAAAAGATTATTATACATTAGCACTTGCAGATAACCATACAAAAAAAAATCGTCCACATGCAAAAAAAAATATTAAAATATAAACGACCTATATTTTTTCCCCATATCAATCATATTTATTTCTAGTTTTTTTTACAAGGAATAATCAAAATCGCAGTCAGTAATACTAAAAAGGATTTAATCTACAATTGTCTATTCTATAGATATCTCAAAAATAAAAAGATTAAAGTGAATATGTATAAAAAAAACTATCACAAAAAATGAAACTTGAAAAATTGCCAAGAAATTTAGAACGGCAATATTACAGTTTTTAAACAACCAAAAAAAAAAAAAAAATCATTCAGTAGCAACTTCATGAAGAAAGGCAAATTAACTGAATGATTGAAGAGGGTGACGCATGAAAACAGATCAATAAATAAGATAAAAAAATAAAAACATGTCTCCAAAATTTAGAGTAAAAATCTATTTTTTAAAACATAGATCTTTTATTGCTTATATTAAGAATTTTATTTAACTCTGATAATTAACTAATTGGTGAGGGGTTTACTGCATTTGATTGATTTTTTTTTTTTTTTAAACTATACTGCAGGTGCGCGTTTCTGTACACATCTAATTCTAACAGCTTCCCACCCTCTGATACAAACTCTATGACCAAATTCATACTATACCTCTAACAACCAATTGATTTCCACAATACTCAGTCTCATAGCAAACAGAAATTAAATCATTTTTTCAAAGAAAAAATAATTTCAGTGTATTCCAGAAAAAAGCAAAACTATTAGCAAGTTTGAATAAAGTTTTACATTCATCAAAACTACTGAGTTTATTAGATGAAAATAAGTTTTTCAGATGAGAATCCAAACCCCTCTCCTTAAACATCTGCTTCCACCTAAGTCCAAATCAGTAAAGACATGTAGTACAAGAGGGGAAAAAGTCAAGTAAAGTATGAAATAATATGAAGTGGATGTGAACAGAAGGTAGCTAACTCCATCACCACTACCTCCTTTTGATAATGAAGCAAGGATTTATTTCCACTGGTGGTGGTGGTGGTGATGGTGATGATGATGATGATGGTGGCTGTTTCACTCCAGAGTTGAAATCAAATTCTTTGCTTAATTTCATTTTGGTTATGTAGCTTTTTCCTTTTCCATTTCTCTCTCTACATTTGCTCCTTTAAGTTTCACAAGGCAAGAGGTGCTTAACATGTCGGCAAACATAAAAGGAGCCCTACAGGTGAGAAAAAAATCGCAAAAGAACTCAAAAAAAAAAAAATAAGAGAGTAAGTAAGTAATTTACTTATATATTGCATTATTGTCATTTGTGTTAGCCAGTTTTATTTTAGCACCCACTTTTATGATCAATATATTTCTTGTACAAGAAAGTACGTGTACATCTATATGTATGCAAAGATTTACTTAGAGACAATCAAATAGATTTAGGTTTATGAAAGTATATAAAAATATATTTAATAGTAACTATGAGGAAAATGGTGGATATACCTGGTTTATGCTTATGAATACAAATAAGACTTTCAGCATAATGATACTTATAAGGGTCATGTATTGCCAGGCTTGACCACTACAAAAAATTGTGAGAGGGATAAGAAGTATATGTAACCTGTTCTGTTTGTAGTCACTCCAAATAATCAAAACTTTTAATGAGAACTTCTTGTGCACCACTTTTACCTTATTTGTACTTCAACAGTGAAAGTATGTGGAAATGTTTTGGTTTCATTTATTTCTTTAATGGCATATCAACCTCATATAGATTATTTAATCCAAATAATTTGCACATAGTTATATAGTTTCAAGTATTCCTATTTATACACAATTATACGGTTTCAAGTAACTATTTCCATTTTTTAATGGTAAAAATTTTTGTTTTTTGTTTATACACAGTTATATGGTTTCAAGTATTTCTATCGAATACAAATGATTTGTACAAGATATGAAATTAATAATAATCTTTGGTAAACAATTATAGATTCAAGTAACAATTCTTAATACCAATAATTTGCAGTTATATAATACCAAGTATTCCTATCTAATACAAACAATTTGCAGTTATATGATATCAAGTATTCCTATCTAATACAAATAATTTACACAGTTATATGATATCAAGTATTCCTATCTAATACAAATAATTTGCAGTTATATGATATCAAGTATTCCTATCTAATACTCAGAGTGGAGTAATAACAATGAAGATGTAATTTTGGTTGGTTGGTTGTATTTTACATCATATCAATCCTTGAAGGTTTTTTAATGGCAAATCCTCTTTATACATATATATTAGATATATATGATTTGTAAACAAATAGTTGGTAGTTAACAATTTTTAAATGAACCAGGGCTCTTTTTGCATACAGTTAAATGGTTCCAAGTATTGTTATGTAATACTAATAAATTCAACCTAACAGTATATTTTTTGCAGGCAGTTAAATGGTTTAAAGTATAGTAAATGATTAAACAGTTCTATTTGAACCATAAATGGGACCCTAACAGGTACTATCACTCTGGGTCAGAGTGAACCTGGGAGTAATGGCAATGAAAGGGTACTCAACATTCCCTAAAGCTGCAGGACTAAAACCTCATCATCAGATGGTTGTGTCATAATCAGGAGATTCATAGGAGACATCTTACTCCTCTATAGAGATACCATATTTACCCAACCCCTCCGCTCGGGCAGGATATGACACAAGGTCAGAGTTTTCCTTCTCCTAGACTAGTTGCCTTACCAAGGCTGAAGAACCAAGTCTGCCCTACTATTTACCCATAGCTGGAGGGAGAATAATTGGATTCATACCTTTCCCAAGGGTATTAGTGCTATGTGAAATGCAATCATTCTCGTCCAGGAATTGAACTCTTGTCACCGTGTCCATTTCCTATGACGATAACCATTACACCACGGGCACCTCCTCTATAGAGATACAGTTAGCACATTCTACAGCCTCCGTCAACTGGGTAGAGGTAATTCTGAGCAGGGGAAGTTTGCCCTTTCTCAGCCCTACCAACAAAGCTGGAACA
>CAUZXS010005458.1:50000-182500 GCA_963585895.1 Sepioteuthis lessoniana | reverse complement strand
TGGTTAGATGATAACAATTTTTTAACACAGTCTCATTAATTAAAGGACTAACTTTTTATAAATAACACTAAACAAAAACAAACTAAAAAGTTAAAATGGATGATCAAGTTTAGACATCATTTCTAGAAAGAGCAAATAAATTGGAGAGAAAAGCTTATATCATTCATTCACACCCAAGAAGAAGCAAAAGGCAACTTTCGTAGACACATTATCATCAAGTGATATTCCAGTATAGTATTGGTGAGTCTACAAGAAGCTCAAGAAGAGGCTATTATCATCAATATAACTGGCAAGAATGGTCTTAAGTGAGGCCGTTGCAAAGTAGTAAGAAGTTGAATAGAACATTAGAGTCATACTTATAAAGACATTATAAAACTGACTTAGAGATGCAGATTTGCATACATACTTAACTTGTGACAAAAAAAGAAAACCAAATTATATAATCTCAAACAAAGAGTTATTATTATAAAGCTATGAGACAACTCATGAAACCAGCTTGATCCCAATTATAACAGCAGTCCATGATGATATTGATACTTATATTTAAAAAGGAATGGTTGTGAGGGTCCAGTTCGAGAGCTCTGAGGAGCGTGAAGTATCCCTTTGTTATCATTACACCCTGACCTGGAGTGATAATATCTTTGAGAGTTATATCTATAGGTCAAATACATCATCTTTTCAGAAACTATCATTACTATTATTATATCAGAATACATAAGATTATATAACTGTATACAAATAAATGATTATTATTATCGAGCAGTGGTAGTTAGTTGAAACCATATAATTGCTTGAAAGAAGACTGATTTCAGCATTAAACATCCCCAACAAAGATTGAGATGCCATAAAACCAACCAACCAACCAACCATGGATCAAATAGATCTGTTTGAAAATTCTTCATGTTAAATAGGAATACCTGAAACCATATAACTTTATTGAAATTATTTCTAAGAAGAATAGTTACTTGAAGGTATAATTGTTTAAAAAGAATTATTAGTTACTTGAAAGCATGTGATCACATAAATTATTAATATGAGATAAGAATAGAAAGCAATTAGAAATAGACAGAAATACTTAAAAAATTAAACCAAGTACAAAAAATATTAGTAGTAATTTAAAACCATTTAATTGCTTGAAATACTTGAAACAATATAATCCTGTGCAAATTATTAGTATGAATATGTCAAACTATAAATGTATGAAAATAAATAATTAATAGGACTAATTACTTGAAAGCATCTAATTCAAGCAGTTTATATAAGAATACTTGGAACCATATAACTGGATGCAAATAAATGATTATAGACAAATAAAAGAAGACTTTAAAATATGAAATGAAACACTGAAAATATAAATTTATGATTGTAATAAAACATTGAAAAATGAAACAAATTTTAACATTAAAATAACACATAAGGAGCTGATATACCATTAAACAAATAAATCAAATGTCTGTCAAATCAATACTTTAATAACAAGGTTAGGAAGAAAGCATAGGAGTATAAACATAACTTAAACTAAATAATGAAGAGAGAATGGATGAGCTACCAAATTAATACCCATAAGATCATTTTTGGTTTTTTTTTTAAACATAGAAAAAGCTAGTTAATGTGCTTATGGATAGTCTAATTAGTCGAGGTATTAATCAGGGTTTGCTTCATGTAGAATATAAAATTTAAGTTGTTCACAGTGTGAAGACACAATGAAATATTGTCTTCGTTAAGGAATTGGCTTCTCCATGATAGTTCTTATAAAATGTCACATGACACGTGGAAAAAATTTTGACCTCCATTTACCTCAGTTCTTTGAACAGTATAGATGCTGTCTCTGACTTTGCTAGGAAACAGTAAAGCAACATGGCTATATCAATTGCACTCAAGTAAGTCTGTTTTCATGTTGTACTCTTCCTACATACTGCTTTTTCATGGAATAATGTGTATATAATTCTATCATGAGACACATTTGTGTATTTTTTCTTTCAGTACCATTTTTATGTATATTATGTGTATAAAAGTTAAAATGTTCATGTGTAAATCAACTGATTTTGTCTTTCCTTCCATTTTGTTCAGTGTTAGTATATCATGGATATTCTATAATGCTAATATCTTCCCTAACACCAGTTAGTATATCATGGATATTCTAATGCTAAATATCTTCCCTAACACCAGTAAGTATATCATGGATATTCTAATGCTAAATATCTTCCCTAACACGAGTTAGTATATCATGGATATTCTAAAGCTAATATCTTCCCTAATACCAAGCATACCGATAACGGTACATGCTGTTTCTAAGTGACCACCTACCTTAGAACTGAATCAGTTCATCACTACTTAACTGAAATGATCTGATATGATCTTTCAGCTTGACTTCAAAGTATGTTGATTAACTTATGAGAGTAAATTGATGTAAGTATTAAAAGTCAGTTTATATTCTCCTTGCATTTTTATAAGAGTTGCATATAAATATCTTTAAAAACTTGTTTCAGCATATTTTCTAAAATTTCTAAATAGGCTTAAAAGTCTACTGTGATGCATATATGCACATATCTTAAAGTGAAATATTACTGAGACACAAAGACACAATAAATAAACCAACTACACTAAGTATGTATTTACATATCTCTTCACCACAGACAGAATGTGACACAAAGTTAATTTCTAAGTGGAGTACAGCTGGTTTGAATTCAGTGTTTTTCTTCTACTAGACTGGTTGCTTAACCAAGGCCAAAAAAGCCAAACCTGTGCTGCTATTTACCAATAACAGGGGAGGTGCCCGTGGTGTAATGGTTATCATCGTAGGAAATGGACACGGCGCCACGAGTTCAAATCCTAGACGAGACTGATTGCATTTCACATAGCACTAATACTCTTGGGAAAGGTATGAATCCAATTACTCTCCCTCCAGCTATGGGTAAATAGAAGGGTAGACTAGGTTCTTCAGCCTTGGTGAGGCAACTAGTCTAGGAGAAGGAAAACTCTGAATTCAAACCTGTTAAACTCTGCTTAAAAATTGACCTTGTGTCATATCCTGCCCAAGCGGAGGGGTTGGGTAAATATGATAACGGAGGGGTTGGGTAAATATGATAACAGGGGAGACAAAAAAAAATAGATTCATGCACTAGCATGAAGTGAAACACAAACAACCTTGTCAAGGATTTGAACTCAAGTTGCTAATCCCCACACTAAGTGTGCCTACTTCAATATATGAACATGTATTAAAGTATAAAAGAAAATATAAATCCAACTACATGTATTTCTATCAACAGGTCAGAAAAAAAAGGAGTAATCATAAATATATCCAACTAAAATATATTTAAACAAATAGCTATCAGAACAGGTGGATGCACAAACTTACTCAATAACACACACACAAACCAGTTGAGTTAAGAGAGTACTATAAGTTTCTTCAAAGATGAGCAAAACTAAAAGAAACTTCCAGGAAACTTTTCACTTTGTTTTTTGTTGTTTTTTTTTTAAAAGAAAAACGGAGAGAAAAAAAAGACAAGAAATAAAACAAACTCTTTGTGCTGTAAGAAGAAATATTTGAAAGACTTGGTTCTTGCTTGCTACATAAAAGGATTATCTCCCTTGCATTTTTCAGTGCAAACTAAAATGCCTTAAGGTAGGAAAAGGCAACCAAGAGAAATAAACCTACATTTCTACCTCCAATATATTCCAATATCTAGACAACAGATTCTCTACATTCTAATCCAGGGAAATAGCCCAAAGATTAGCATACACTGGCTGTAGAGGACCTTCAGTTCATATATGAGAGTGATTATTATTATTAACAATTTACAATGTAGGAAGAAAACTATAGTAAAATGTAATTCTGAAAATGATCAAACTTATGAATAAAATTATATATGATATGTAAACACAAACACACATTATATATATATACATATATATATATATATATATATATATATATATATATATACACACACACACAAACTCTTGTAAATGAGAGACAGAGAGAGCCTCTGATTCTCACAGTATAAGTTATGTTACAGGCACATCACCAGAGTATTATGTGTAAGAGAGGGTCATCCACTAAGTTCAGGAAGAGTTGGGGGTCACAAGTATAGAGAGGGGGAGTAGTTTATATTGGAAAAATTAGTTCATATCACATTCACAGTGGGAGGGCAAGTGAATGGGGGAGGGAGCTCTACCCTACCTGGAAACAGGCTGAATTATACAAGCTGCTTGATTTGTATAATTTTCATAGCAGTATATTAATAAAGTAGAGTATTAAATAAGCATTAAAAAATAGATAAATAAACAAAATACAGAAACTCAAGATAGATTTCATGTATTTACAGTGGATTAAAGAAATGAAAATACTTTTGATACTGCAGCATTGGCGGGTCTAAATAAAAGTTGACATAGACAAAAAGAAGAGGAAGAGATGATAGTGAGTTCATAACAGACAAAGAAAAAGCCAGACACAGAATCACAAAAAAGTACTACTCACTTTATGATCAGTGCTGCAACCTCCCTCTAGATTGGTCTCAAAGATCAAGAGACATGAAGTGATATTCTCAAGTTGAAGAAAATCATTGCTTTTTTAAATTGTAACTTATCCACTGAGGAGGGAGGGTTGCTAAGTAATTTCTTGTCCTCTGACAAGTGGCTGATTGACCCCTTTTCAAAAATCCCCAACTCTCACAAGTGACCATTTCTCACACTGATAGCAAGAGTTTCCATGATCGACCACTTGCTGTTGCTCACACAGCAAGGTACAAAGTTTATTGATGGGGGAAGCAACCACTACACCAATATATTAAAATGAGAAATTCAGTTCAAACTTAAGACAAGAATTCTTAAGTCTATAAATAAGTAATAAACAAGATAAATAAATTTTCTAATTAAATTTTTTGAGAAGAGTAACATCTTACAAGAATTTTTATGATAATTTATGAAATAATCCAACTTCTATAATAAAATTCTTTACACAAAATTTTGGTATAAACTAGATGACCCTTGAGTCCATTAAAATATTAATGCTTCAATTTAAGAAGTAAAGGATTCTAATAAGCATTGCATAAGTAAATAAAGTTGGCGACCATAGTCAAGGGTGACCGAAAGGCTCTCTTTTTAATATCTACTACACCGAGGTGTAGGGAAGGGTGCTACTCCTTTCCCAAGATTGTTCCATTTTACCCTTGATCTATACCCTATAATGCTAAGTGTTAAGCAAGGAGGCATCAAGTACTATTTTTTGAGTTTTTGGTATGACTCGACCTGAGATTGAACCCCGGTCTCCCAGGCCATTGGCGAACACTCTAACCGCTAGGCCAAGACTGACCCTACAAAATTATCATTCCATTATAAATTAAACTAGAAACAGCATTATTCTTTAAGTTACAGCAATTCAAGATTAAAAGCATTGTAAGAATAACCTGAAACCAAATTTGTTTAGATCTTATTTTTCCAATGCAGTTATCATTTTTACTCTGGACTAAATGAAAAAAGTATGACACACTTCCTAGAGCTTCAGAACTGGAACCTCACCATCGGATGCAGTTTAGTATCATACCCAGGATACAATGGAACTTGATAAATAATGTGCCAAGTGTGTCATTTACTTAACTTTGCTTAATCTAGAATACAGACCTCAGATTACTTACAGTACCAGCTCTTTCTCAGTGGTCACCCAAGTAAGAAATAAGTTTTACTTCAGGTTAGCATTACCATACTTTAAACCTTGACAAATACATAAATCAGAATTACTCAAAAGTAAATGAGAAACCAAGACAAAAACTAACAAACTGGAATTAGCCATTTGTAAAGAGCAAAGAAAAATAAAGCCAGTGAAAATATTAGCATAAATCTACAAATCGATAGATAAAAGCTAAGAAAAATTCCTATCATGTCATGAATTAAGTATGGTAATGTATAGCCCCAAGCACAAATACAATTAATGACAAAAGTTCTTTTCAGTCCATTTATAAACTTATAAAATGCATCATAGACAAACAATAAAAAGAAAGTTTTATATGGTTTAAGTTTGTTTTTAATAAGCTCACTAAATAGGATATAAATACATAAGGTGCAAATGAAGATAAAATTTATTAAAGTATATTTAGTTAGCAGTTATTTTCCCAGGTAAAAAAAAGGAACAGATATGATTGAATGTTTATGAGAAAATTCTTATAAAATAAACTAACATAAAATAGATAGCTTTTGGTTTTTATTAGTCTTGTACTTAAAAGTCTTTCCAATTTGGATGAACTTTTTTTAAATTTCCTTCATTCTCTTTCTTCTGTTTTGTTTTACTTCATATAATTTTAAACCACTCACTCACTAAATCACCCTTTCTTTATTTATTTCACTCACTCTTTTACGGACTTTATTTCTGTGGTCCAATTCTTCATTACTCATATTTTTTATGGACTTTATTTCTGTGGTCCAATTCTTAATTACTCATATTTTTTATGGACTTTATTTCTGTGGTCCAATTATTAATTACTCATATTTTTTTAGCTCTGTTAAAATGGACCAATCTACTATATCTTTTAGGTTATGACAAGTCTGACTAGACAAGTAAACAAGGAATTACATAAAATAGAAATGTTGACTTTCAATTAAAAAAAAAAAATACAATCTTGAAAGGAAAGGTTTTTTTTAGGTTCTCTGCATATATTTCTGCAAAGGTAAATGAGTTATAGCACTAAGCATAGGAAAAGTCTGTTGAGTAAATTAATATTTTTAATATCCTTTACACAAAACCAATTCATATAGATGTGAATTGACTAAAAATCTAATCTGAAGTGACTAAACCTAAGTTGATCTAAAAAAGACATTTTTCTTTTCTTTTTTTCAATTAGGCCAGAACACTGAAAATAAGATTTTTTCCACCTCATACACAACTTCTAAAAGAAAAGGAGGAAATATAAAGGGGCATATATATATATAAAGTTAGCAAAACATTTTAAGTATATTTCTAAATACAAATCCTTTGTTAAAATTCTTTTCCACTGGCTTACAAAGAAAATTAATGAGATTATTCCTTCTCAGGATTTTTATATCTACCATATCCTTTGCTTAAGGAATGGATCATTCTTCCAATCACTATCCTACTTCCTAACTGTGTAAGCACATTGTATTTTCTGATGTAATCCATCTTGGAAAATATCAAATTTTGCAATATCAATTTGTGAAGCAAATCAAAATCACAAGAAAATTATTAGATTATGGCTGGTGTCTGAAATGAAGATTCTGCTAATAAAAGACTTTATGGAAATTACTTCTAAAGAAAGATCAGGAGCTAGAATTTTCAATTCTTTCTTCAGGAAAAACAGATACCCACCCTATACACACACAATATACACATGCAGATATACATTGACAGTACTGCCCATAAATAAGTAGATCCCTTATAATTTTATATCAAAAGTTTGATTTTTTTTTTTCTTCAAAACCAAAGATACCAGGATTTTATTATTTTTAGTGGAACATTATACAATCAAAACTGATAATATTAGGTATGTTTAGAATGTAGTTAAAGCTCAGACCACAAATACAGGTTTTTAAATCAAGCAGACTTTCTATACTAGGAAGATAGTATAACATAATTTTACTACCACCACATATAGTCATAATGAAGACTACCCAAAGACCTGGGTATATTTGTACATATATATTCATGTGCTTTTATTTATAGCATATTTCTTGAAAGTATATAAATGTGTGTGAGTGTGCAAGAATATATATATGAGGTGCATATGATAAGTTTCCAGACATTTTTCGTATGGGCATCTAAAATTGTTATAGACTCTTGAAAATTCACTATGTTATTGCTATACATCTTATGAGATGACTGACCAAGTTTTAGAATTTCAGGTTCTAATGAACAGCTATACCAGGAATTGGAATACACCCTACTAAAGCTTGATTGTCACAGCTGGTGAATTTCAAAATGCAATCTGACACTTTAAAAGAACAATATGCAATGAAATTCTGTTTTAAACTTCAAAAACATGCCGCAGAAACGTATGGAATGCTTCAGACTGCTTTGCGACAATCTTGCATGAATCGAGCATCAGTTTTTGAGTGGCATAAGAGATTCAAGGAAGGCACGGAGTCTGTGAGGGATGATGAGAGGTGTGGGAGGAGTAAGGAAGTCAATACATCACAGTTGATTGGCCAAACGGTTAGGGTTAGGGTTACTATGTTGAGGTTTTAAGGGAGTTCAGGAAGAGATTCCGTTGGAAGAGGCCAGAACTCTTCAAATCAGGTCAGTGGCATTTCCACCAGGACAATGCACCAGTCCCCAACTCCATCTTTGTCACAGACTATTTGACCAAGATGAGCATCAAGACAGTTCTTCAGCCTCCTTATAGTCCAGACTTTGCTCCCGGTGACTTTTGGTTATTCCCTAAGCTCAGAGGCTATCGTTATGAGACAATTAAGGAGATGAAAGAGGCTATGATGAAGGTCATTGACACGCTCACACAAGAGGACTTCCATGGGGCCTTCCAGAAGTTGTTGCAACGGTACAAGTGCATTGCAGCAGGAGGAGATTACTTCGAAGGGGACTAGAGTTTCTTGTGTGTACTATCAATAAAAGTGCCCATACGAAAAAAGTCTGGAAACTTATCGTATGCACTTCGTATGTGTATATATATATATATATATATATATATATATATATATATAAGACAAAATTTACCTCCTCTTTTGCAGTATTCTTCTGAAGCTGGCACTGTTATATTTATCATGAGGAGGTCCCGTGTTAGATCATTTTAGGAGAAACTGAGAATAATTACAATTTGATGGTTTGGTTTGTTGGGTTTTATGGCATATCAACCTTTGTAGGTTATTTAACGCCAAATCCCATTTTTATGTAAATAATCTGTTCTATTTAATACAATTCAGTTTAGCATAAGTATACAGTTTAATTGTCAAAAACATTTCTATTTCAAACTATTCAAGCAGTTATATGTAACAATTCAGTTAAGTGTAAATACAGTTTTAATGTTGAAAAACAGTTCTATTTCAAATAATTCAGTTAAGCATAAGCACGCAGTTTAAATGTAAGTATGGTTTAATTGTCAAAAACATTTCTATTTCAAGCTTTTCAGTTTACTCAATTCAGTTTAGCATAAGTATGCTGTTAGTTCTATTTAACCCATAGATAGGGCCCTATCAGGTGCTACCACTCCGGGCCAGAGTGGACCTGGGAGCAATGGTAATGAAGGGGTAATCCACATTCCCCAAAGCTCCAGCACTGCTGGAACCTTACCATCAGATTGTTTAGTGTAATATCCAGGACACTCGTTAGTGGGGGGGGGTTACCCCTCTGCAGAGGTGCAGTCAGTGTATTCTACAGCCCCAGCTGACTGGACAATACACAGAGTTAAATGTCAAACAGTTTTATTTCAGATAATTCAGTTCAGCATAAATACACAGTTCCAATGTCAAAACAGTTCTATTTTAAACAATTCAGTTTAGCATAAATACGCAGTTTAAATGCCAAAATCAGTATTGTGAAAGAAGCACATTTTAGTTCTATTTAACCCATAGATAGGGCCCTTATCAGGTGCTACCACTCTGGGCCAAAGTGGACCTGGGAGCGATGGCAATGAATGGGTACTCCACATTCCCCAAAGTTCTAGCATTGCTGGAACCCCACCATCAGATTGTTTAGTGTCTTAAACAGGACACTCGTTTTTTGTTTGTTTGTTTTTTTGGGGGGGCGGTCTTCTGATTGATTTTTGTGATGGGAAATTGCCATCAAATAGTTTGGACTTGGCCACACTTTTTCTCTCTTCCCCCCACAAAGTTCCAAACACCAGTAGGTGTAGCAGGTTTGTGGTATACACATTGGGGTCCAATCAACCCAGACGAGGTCAGCAAAATGAAGTGTTCTGATGTTGAAAGATGGCAACCCCTAAAGATCTTTAGTGATACATCACTGAGGATGCATTATGTTTCACACACACACACACACACACACACACACATATATACACACACACACACACACACACCTCTAGCAATTTTTTTAAGTTAATTTTCTTTTCAACCAAAAGTTACCAAGGTTTTATTATTTCTAAAAGAACATTATACAAGCTAAATGGATATTATTAGGTATCATTTATTGCTAAATTCTATAACATTCCATTCTTACAATATGCAGTCTTTTAATTATCTAGTTGGATGGGTGTTGTTGTTTTTTCCTACTTTATATTTAAATAACATTCCACAGTGCTTGAACTGCTAAATATTCAGATTTCTTGTTAAAAAGTTTCAATGGGGCAAAGTTTGATAATAAATAATACCTAGTAATATCCATTTTCATTGTATATTGTTCCACTAGAAGAAATAAAATTCTGGTATTTTTGGTGAAGAAAATTAACATTTTATATGAATTTGTTAGGGGTGTACTATTTATTAGTTATACTGTGTATATATAATCCACAATGATTATTAAAAAAAATAACATTTTTTTAAGTAGATTTCATACAAAAAAAAAGTTGTTTACTGTTCATTCAATTTTTTTTTTTTTTAAATGAAAATAGTTTTCCACTTCCCACTCTATGCACATAACAAAAAAAAAAGAACAGATAAATATTGCTTTATTTGACATCAATCTCCAGATAAAGAATAACCAAATATGAAAGAAAAGTTAGTTCCTTCACAACATCATAACTGCCATTATTAACATCACTTACCACCACCTTAAGATTGAAACCTTTCATAACAGTTTTTTTTTGTTTTTTTTTTAAACAGTTTATACTTTCATTTTCACTATTAAAAAAATCATTCTTAATCTAGAACCTTATTCTTCATGGATAGCTTTTGAAGGATCAGACTAGAAAAGAATAGACATTTTTCTCCTCACTACCAAAACAAAGAGCAAATCATAAGAGTCTTTGTAAAAAGTAAAAGATAAAATTTATGAAAAAAAAAATAATAATAATCTACAAGACCACCCAAAAAATATACAAAATCATATTATTCTAGTCATATTTCTAACAATGTTAATAAGAATTAGACCTTGATGTTCAAGACTCAACATTTGGTTCACAGATGATAATTGCCTTATAACCTCATTGGAGATTTTAATCAACTTGAGCATGTATAATATAGACTTAATTCTTTGTCTTTATGAATGTGTTTAATCTTTGATCTGGATACAAACAATGAGCACAGTGCTTGTTTTTTTAAGGGTATTTTAACATCATTTTTCGCTTTTGCCTTGTTATACACAAGCAATATATTCTTCATAATGTAAACTTTTATCTAATGCCACACATTGTAAATATGCCTCTTTTGATGTTGTTGAAAATAATTTCAAGTTTTTCAAACAAAAAAAACAAGCTTTTAAAATTAGAGAGAGAAAGTGCTTGTCTACTGTACATTTTACAATAGGATGCATAACAAAGTAGGTTTTCTACTCAATGTTTAAAAGCCAAATTCTTCCTGCTTTCTATCTATAATAGAAAAACTGTCTTTTTAAATGCTTTCTACAATCTTGAAAAAAAAGTTGTTTTTTTTTTTTCAAAATATCATTTAAGGTTCATTGTAAGTATATGTATGAGGTATGATAAAAATAGTTTAGCAAAAACATTTTGCTTGTTTGTTTTGGGGTTATTTTATCATAATTGAAAAAAAATAAAATGTAACTTAAAAATTGCTTTGTTTCTAAATAAGTATATTACAGATCTTATCTAAAAGCTGGTCAACAGTGTGTTTTACCTTATACTGGGCAGAACAACTTAATAGGTCAATAGCCAAAATCAATTAATTCAGTCAGGAAACTATTGCTACACAACTATGAGGTTAGCAACTATTGATGAGAAAAATAACCATTGAAAGATTACCATCACTCAAATTCAAACCATTCTGGCTGCAGTGTTAGAAAAAAAGAAAATGCTGCTACAAAATCCAAACCAAACAAAGATACAAAAACAGTTTCAAAATTATGACTTTTACAAGGCTGACCAGAAAAAAAACTGACATTGGGTGGATCCTGGATGCTGTCTAAAGTACTTAACAAAAGCACTGACCAATAGGGATGAATAGCAAGAGAGAATCAAGGGAATCTGTACTGTCAGCATGCCTTGATAATGATGATAACTCTTATTGTTACAAAACAAAAAGTGGGCAGTAGAAGCTCAATACTAAAACACTTCTAATTTTGCTTTTGTTAAGAGAAAATGGCAAGAGTGAAAGAAAGGAAAAGAAGAGGGACAAAAAAAAATGTAAAAACCTTTATGAGCACTAAAACATTTTACTTACCATCAATCTAGGGAACATTCCACTCTCTTCAGTGTTATTAAAACTGGACACGGTTGATGTTGGAAAAAGCTACTCTTAACAACTTCTATGACATTACATATTTCCCACAACTGCAAAGGTCATCATCATCATGTCGTGCGGCTAGCACAGATATCCCTGACCCTCTCTCTCCACGTCTCCCTATCATTCATCGCCTCCAGCAAGTCTTCAGAATTACATCCCGAATCATCACATAGCTGCTGTATGAATGTTCAAGCTGGTCGTCCTGCTTTTGATTGGCCATATGCGGGGGTCCACAGGAGTACATCACTTACGATCTCATCCTTGCTTCTCCAGCAGTGTCCAGCATGTCTGGTTCATCTAGCTTGTATAGTTTTCATGATAGGTGCCAGGACTTGTTCAATATTGCTCGCAACATTCTTGTATAATTGCCATCAATTGAGTTATATACATTCATATCCTGGTCTGTAGTATACAATTATTATTGCAATTTTTAGTGCAATTAGTAATTATCTTTTATCTTCATTTAACATCCCTAACAGTATATATAAACCCTAAATCCAATGAAGGATGGAACTTGGATTTTTTCTCTTTCACTCATCATCATCATCATGTCATGCTAGAAGCACGGATATCCCTGACCCTCTCTCGCTACTTCTCCCTATCGTTCATCGCCTCAGGCAGGTCTTCAGGACAACATCCTGTATCCTCACATAGTTGCTGAATGTATGTTCGTGCTGGTCGTCCTGCTTTTGCACGGCCATATGTGGGGGTCCATAAGAGTACATCACTTATGAGTTCGTCCCTGCTTCTTCAGCAGTGTCCTGCATGTCTGGTTCATCTAACTTGAATAGTTTTCATGATAGGAGGCAGGTGGCCGTACAGTTGGTGTCTTGTGGGGTGTTGCCGCCAGGACTTGTTCAAGACTGCTCGCAGCATTCTTGTGTAATTGCCGTCTAGCTTCTTCTCCAGCTGTTTTGTTAGAGTCCATGTAGTGCATCCATATAGCAGTATCGATGTGACCGCTGCCTGGAAGAAACTAAGTTTCATTTTATCGATTAGGTCTGATTTCCATATAATCGATAGCCTATTGATAGACGTCCATGCTTTCGTTAACCTCGTGTCGATGTCCTTAATGTCAGAAATTGTGTACTTATATTATCAGTAAAGTACATATATTAATAATAAACACAGAGAGCAAGTAAAAAAATAATCTCAACACTTCAAGACCAGTTCACATACCTCAGCAGCTCACTTGGTCACAGGCCCAACCTCTTCTGGTCTTCAAACTGGAAGTTGGATTTAACCAGCCACTTGGCATTCATGGCAGGTGACAAACAATGAAAAGCATATATTAACATTGCACTAGACCTTCTAGTCTAGTGAATCTATGACCAGTAAGGTCACCTGGTATACATGCCGGGAGACTTAGCAATGACTAGCATAGTTCACACTGCACCTATTACAAGCATTGACCAGCAGCACATGAGTCTCAGCTCATGCCCAACCTCCTTCTCTTCTAAATCCCCATAATAAAAAAGGCCTTATGTCAAATACTGCCTGGTAGGAGGCACAGATAAATATCAGTTCATATACCTCTGTAGCAAAATCTCATCAACTGAAAGTGATGTTAACATATGCCTAGCAAAGGTGTAGAAAGCTATTGACGTATGAAAGTCTGATCTATCCAATAGAATAAAATGGGTGGCTGTAGCTGGCTGTATTTATACTATGAAATGGATGTTAACACACTGAGAAAAAAGTAGATGGGAACTACACCATAATGCTCCATGCTGTTTTGAACAAATTCTGGAAACAACATCCCACAAAACAGCAGCTGTACAGCCACCACCAACTTCCCATTTCACAAACCATTTAAGAAAGACAAACAAGACATGCAGGTACTGTGAGATAAGTATCAACAAACTCACAAGCAACATTCTCTTACAGACTCCTATACATGGAAGTAACAGTGGTGGCTGACTAGCAAAGACTTACATTAACTGTGTGCAGACACTGGATGAAATCTAGAGAACCTAAGTGGTAGGAATGATAGGAATGGATTGTGAGAAAGAGTCAGGAAAGCCCATGCTATCAGCATGATATGATGATCAAACATTTTACAAATGAATCAAATTTCAACATTAAATAACTCACAAGGGGTTGATATGCCATTAAACAATCAAACCAAACCTTCATTTTTTATTATTTCAATATTGTCAATGCATGATTCTTTCAATCACAAGATCTCTGGTGCCATCTAAAGCAAAATATCTGCACTCAATGATTTACTGTAAATATTGTGATTCTTGGATCAGAGCTGTGGACAAAATATTTCTCTTCAATTTTTGCTTTATCTGACCAACAACGTTCTAGTTTTTTTTTCATGGTGAGAGAGAGAGAGAGAGAGAGAGACAGCATTTACATAATATGGGTTAATTGGTTGGATGGCTGGTCATGTCTTATGGTATTTCAACCTTAATGGGTTATTTAATGCTGAATCCTGTTTATACATATATATTAAATATATATGATTTATTTGTAAATGAAAAGTTTGTCGGTAGTAATTTTTAAATGAGCTTAAGCTCATTTGTTTGCACACAAGTTTAATGGTTTCTAATATGATTAAATATTTGTTTGAGCCATAAATTTGAGCCTAAAAGGTATACTACCATACCAATGTGAGTTCATCTGGCTCCACACATGAATACATGTGTGTAGCCAGCTTAACCCACATGTATTCACAAGTGAAGTTTCTCAGAAGTTAGTATCCAAAGGTGGTCCTAGCCACATTCATATTATGGGTTTGACTGCAGGGTTTTCTTTCTCATAGTTAAAGAGTCCAGCCTCCACTACAATTTACCCATAGATGGAGGAAGAATAGTTGGATGCATAACTTCTCCAAGGGTATTAGTGCTTTGTGAAATGCAAACAGCCTCGTCCAGAATTTGAATTCATATCCCCGTGTCCATTTCCTATGGCAATAACCATTACACCACAAATGCCTCCACTTCAAAAAGCCAGTGAGCAACTGAAGATTAGAATGGTTTGGTTTCTTTGTTTAATGGCATATCAACCTTTGCAGGTTATTCAATGCCAAAGCCATTCTTCTATAAGACCAGTAGAGGTACTGTTTAACCCATAGATGAGAGGATAAGGGGGTTCATACCTTTCCCAAGGGTATTTTCCAAAAGTGAACATAATAGCTCAACTGGAGTTCAAACTAACTTACTACAATTCTGCAGTTCATCGTTTTAACTATTACACTACAAGGACACCCACAGTAAAGAAGTGTTCAAAACATATTTTAACTTTTGAGACAGTCATTGATTTTCTTTTCTTTTTTTTTTTAAATCTAAAATTTATGAAACAAAGATCAGAGCAAGAACAATATGATGACTACTTATTCAACAACAGTTTTATTACTGAACCTGACTTTTTTTTCTCTCTCTCTTTATCTGAAACTTTCTAAAAATGTTTGTCACATTAAAATTTTACTGTACAACATAATTGTTTTCTCCCAGTGTGTTGCTATGCAACTTAGTAGGAACACTACTGACCAAAGAATATTCTTTCAGAAACTATTTGATTCCTCCTAGTTCATATACCATATATATTCATGTAATAAACAACTTTTTAAGACCAATTTTTCATCTCTTTTACATTGTGAGTACATAATAATCTGTATTAATACCTAAAGAAATTATAACAATTGAATAACTTGCTGTATGCTGTTGTGAACAAATTCTGGAAGCAGCACACTCAACAAAACAGCAGCTTTATGACCACTCACCTCCCATCTCACAAAACATGTAAGTTAAACGAGCAAGACATACTGAGCACGGCTGGAGAAATAAGGACAAATTCATAAGCAATGTTCTATGGACTCCAACACATGGACAAACCAGCGTTAGCTGACCTTTAAAAACTTACATTCATCAGCTCTGTGCACTGGACACCGTCTAGACGACTTACCAATAGTGACAGCTACTAAGAATGGCAAGCGAAAATCAAGGGAACCTATGCTGTGAGTACATGATGGTGACTTCTGAAATTGAATTTACCTACAAAGCTTCCATTGGTACATGAAGTAACTTTCATTATTGGTATATGAAGTTCTAGAAGAAATATACACAATGTTTAAATGAATTTTAAAACACTTTTACACATTAATCATTTCAGATTTGTGTCTTCATTCAAGCACTTATAGTCCCAATATCTCATTGTATCCTCCTGACTTCTTCAAATGTAAATTATATTTAGTAACCTTTTAGAAATTTCAAATTCAACCATTTATTCAATCCACAAAGGTAAACTGTTCTCATTTCACTATCTATACAAGAGAATATCTCATATCAGTTAATTCTTACTAATTAGTTTATCCTTGCAGCAATAACAATCAAGATGATTATATGAGTCCAAATCAACATATAACAATGATAAAACCTCATATAAGAAATTTAGACAGAAAGCCACAGTGTCTAATAGTTTTGTGCTATATGGGGGGAAAAAAGAAATGTCTATATTGTTATATTAATGCACTGATATTATTTTTTACACTGTTCAATTAAATATAAAAATAGATTACCTGTATTAATTTATGACAAACATTTGCTGAGGAAGTACAGTGTTTCAAAAAATGTTAACATTTCTATGGGAGTTCCTTCATGATATTATAATTTTAAAGTCTCCACCAGTTCACCATCCCTGTCAAGACATTACTGTAATCTTCCTCAAATGGTCTTCTTATACCAGTTCTGCTTTTCTATTAAAAACATTCTCATAGAAATATTAAATTATTTTGAATCACTTGTGGGAGATTCCAAGAATGTGTTGACAATTATGGTGAACATGTGGATATTGTTTGAAATTAGGTCATAAAGGTTCTGCCATAAGGGGTTGAACAATTTTTTATAGTCACCAAGTATATCAAATAAACATTTTTCAAACATGAAATTACAATCTTCACTCTACTGTATATTAAATCTGATTCCAATATTTTAGTTATAATGGGGAGAAATTTTATTAGATGCCTTTATACCATACTCTGCTTCTGCTCCAAATAGTTAGTCTATTAATTTTGAAGTTTATTAGGTACTCCAGATTGCAAACTTGTACCAGTCCTGGCAGCAACACCCCACAAGACACCAACTGTACGGCCACCTGCCCCCTATCACGAAAACTATTCAAGTTAGGCGAACCAGACATGCAGGACATTGCTGGAGAAGCAGAGATGAACTCATAAGAGATGTACTCTTATGGATCCCCACACACGGCCGCGCAAAAGCAGGACGACCAGCACGAACGTACATTCAGCAGCTATGTGAGGATACAGGTTGTTGTCCTGAAGACCTGCCTAGGGCGATGAACGATAGGGAGGAGTGGCGAGAGAGGGTCAGGGATATCCGTGCTGCCAGCACGATATGATGATGATGATGAAGTTAATCCTAATAAATAACCAGATATCTTATGGTACAATGGCAAGTAATCTAGTCTAACAGAACATTACTACAATAATAAGTTTGGCTTTTATTGAGTGTCTCACTCATGTGGCTTTAACTAACATAAAAAATACCTAGATTGTCTTTTTATTAAGTTTGATGTTTACTAAGTAGTCCAGGATTTCAAACTTGTGCCAGGCTAAGTTAACTTGAGTAAATCAAGGTATTTCATCATCATGTAATGGACAGTAAGCTTATTTAGCAGAACATTACTATTATACTGAGTTTGGTCCTTACTGAGTAGACTACATGTATCAGTTAACACACAAGTTACCTCTTTAGAAAGGAGTTTGCTAAACTTTCGGACAATCGCTAATGTAATGAGTTTGTTTCTGATTTAGTCCCTACCACTTGTGATCATATCCTGTTAAGTGAATACTAATTAAAAAAATTATAGATCTTCAGGGTTAACAAGAATTCTGTATGTATGTGTGTGAATAGGAAGTTATTTTCCTTCATACAGAAATGACTTTTTTTTCTTTTAATATTATTTAAAAATACTTTCCCTTTTTCTTCAACCCTTTTGGTGTGGCACATTTGGCAACAAATTTAATGACTGGAATGCACTTTTGACAATAAAATAAAAAATGTTGCTAATAAGAAAATTTTTTTTTTTTTTTACAATTACAATACTACAATTGGTAGAGACGGGTATATTGCACAAGTGTATTTATAAGAAGATTTTTCATTCGCTGATATTTTTAAAAATGACTGTTTTACTAAAGTTTTAAAAGTAATAAAGTTTTTTTTTAAATTTTAGGGCCTGGGTATATTGAACAAGAGGCACTTTTGGGGAGGTATATTCCACAAATGTATTTATAAGAGAATGTTTTATTCACTGATATTTCTAAAAATGACTGTTTTAATAGATTTATTTTTAATTTTAGGGTTTGGGTATGTTGAACAAGAGGCACTTGAGAAGTGGAGGGTATATCAGACAAAATTCAAAATTTCTAAATAAAGTGGACTAAAGTTCCATCTCACCCACATGCATTAAATATATTTGGGTGACTAGAGATGCTCTCCACATGAAAAATGTTAAATATCAAAAACCATTGTTAGAATATATTTTACTTTAGATAAATGTACTTGACTCAGTGTTACTTCTTATAACCTCACAAACACCAGGATTCTCAATGTTTCTATTTTATCTATCAATAGATAGTTCTCAAACAGAAGTTCCAATCCTTGTTTTTAAAACTGAATCAAATCAGGTGTCTCTAAGTGTTAGACTCCATTGTCTTTGACAGTAAACAGCTAGGTTGGCTAGCAATCAATATATAAACAGACAGTAGTGCAAAGGCAGTCAAAGAAATTGAAATAGTTAAACACTTATTGTAAGCAAAAGATAGATGCACTAAACTTTTGCCTAGCACCAACTTTAATCAAAAGAAAAAATTTAATGAATAACCAAGAAAGGGTTAAGAAACAATAGATCTTTTTTTAAATACATGAAATATATATAAATAAATGAGTTTTAGTAATAAAAAAAAACAATAGAAATAGAAATTCTAAAACTATGATAAGGATCCTAAGTTGATGTCTGACAGAGAATGACTTGTCCATAATGCAATTTTATGAAGAACAAAAATAAAGATAAAAAGATGAAGAAACAATAGTATTGACACCATTCTACAAAAAAAAATAAGTGGAAATACTAAGATGAGGATAGTATTCTAAAAATATGAAGTATATGAGAAAAATACAAGAGTGAGTCAAAAGTTTTGCATTATTTTGTGGCACCAATATCATATGATTGAAACAGTTCAAGCGATGGAAGGTACCCACTGTAGTTAAGAGTATCATGGTAGTTGCTGAATTGATATGTTGTGTATTGCTTTAATGATATACAAATACTGAACAGAACAAAACAAAACAGGAGAGACAAGATTAATGCATTTGTACATACACAAATATTCAACCTTTAAAATACATAATATACATAGCAATGTTTTTAAGAAAAAAAAAATACATAAATGTGCCCCAACAACTAGAAATATATATACATATTGTTCCATTAATAAGCAATATATGAAAAGGGTAGAAAAAAGTTTACTTGATGAAAAAGTAAAACAACCACATGGTTTTAACATTCTTTGGCAGGGTCCAAGATATATGTCTATCATTCAAAAAACAGAGGCAAGAGAGATTGAGAATGAGTTTCTAGGAACAGACACAAATTACCAGTAGTTTGCTGAGAAAGGATTAGCATGAAACCAGCTTGTTTGCTGTCATGAAATCTCAAATTTTATATATATAAAATAAGTAAAGTTGGCGACCATAATTGAGAGCAACCTGAAGGCTCCCTTTTTAATAGCTACTATACTGAGGTGTAGGAGAGGGCACAACTCCTTTCCTTGGATTGCTCCACTTTACTCTTGATCTGTACCTTATAATGCTGATTGTTAAGCAAGGCAGCATCAAGAACCATTTTTTGAGTTTTTGGTATGTCTCGACCTGGGATTGAACCCAGTCTCCCAAGCCATTGGTGAACACTCTAACCATTAGATGAATATTCTTCATCTATCATATTCAGTAATGACAATTAACTAAGCAAAAGCTTAGTAAATGACCTACACAGATGGTTTGAAGGTTTGTATATGATCAACCATACATTTTAGATGAGCTGATAACAGAAGAATGATACAACAATATGGCACAAATTCTCCTAACAGCATTACTCAGGTTTTGAATTCAAAGTTTTCGATCTCCCAGACCATTTGCTTTTCCAAATCTAAAGAACCCAGCCTGACCTACAATTTACCTATAGCTAAGGAAGAAGAAACTGATTCATGGATTTCCAAATGGCATTAACAAAAATGAAATGCAAAGTATCACCTAGGATTTGAACTCTGCCTGCCAAGTCCATTTCCTATCCTACAACAATAATCATTATGTCATGCATCATGGACTAAAACAAAAAGAAAATAAGTAATAAAGCAGTATGTGAATCATGGGATTTTTTTTTTTGGAGGGGGGATATTTTAACAAGATAATAGTATTTTCATGTAAACTAATACTTATTTGATATTTTAGTATACATTATGCAACATATGTAATCAATATTACCAAATACTATTCCCTTTTGTGCATAGAGAAATGCAAATAAAATCTTCTGTTAACAAATCTGTAGCAAAGACTAAGAGATATATTTTGGGGGAAAAAACCTAAATGGGAACTACACAAGGATGCTGCATGCTGCTTTGAACAAATCAGGAAGCAGCACAAAATAGCAGGTGTATTACCACTTACCTCCAATCTCACAAACCATCAAATAAAACAAGCAAGACATGTTGGGAACTGCTGGTAAATAAGGATGAACTCATAAGCAGTGTTCTCCAATGGACTCCTATTCATGGACTCACCAGTGTTGGCCAACCAACAAAACCTTACATTTATCAGCTCTGTACAGACACTGGATGCCGTCTAGAGGAGTAGCCAAGAGCAATGGCCAACAGGGATGAATGGTGACAGAGGGAATCAGTGCTCTCAGCATGCCTTGATGAGGATAAGTAAGTAGGAGTGTTAAAATGACCAAGTTATGCTAAGGTCGCCAGATGACAAATGAGATGGTATAAATAAAGTATCATGAGTAAAGTGGAGCAATCCAGGGAAAAGTGTAGCGCCCTCCCCTACACCTGTGTAGTAGCTATTGAAAAAGGAGCTTTCAAGTCACCCTTGACTACAGTCAGCCAACTTACTTATGTAATATAAAGAACAATCAAAAGAATAAATGTTCAATATTGCCATAGCTATCCTCTGAACCCCTAATGTTTTAGGTAATGGATCATTAACTTTCAGTTGAAGCCTAATATTATAAACTGTACTCACTGTATCTTTTCATTTTACAAAGAGTATCAAGGTGTTCCTTAATGTCTGCAGTTAAATGAAGTTTTTAAAGAAATTTTAATAACCTTACATTTCATTCTCATAATTTGAGTTTTATAACATCCTGCATGGTAATTTTAGCATGATTTACCTGGGGTGGAAGGCAAGAATATTAAGTAAACCAAGGATCTATTCACAATGTGGGGCAAAAATTTTCAAGTCACCCTTTATTATAGACAAGTGGATCAAATATACTAATATAAAAAGGTCAATAACAAACATTAAAATTTTGACAATGTATATATTACTAAAATTCTCATTAGGTATTTTGTGTGTGTGTGTGTGTGTGAGAGAGAGAGAGCATAGGATAGAGGGAGAGAGAGAGAGAGAGAGTGATAGATGTAGACTACTGATACTTAAAGTGGAGATGGTTACAGTATGTATCTACATACCCCATTCTCTCATGAGTAGAATGTTACACAAGGTCAATTTTTATACTGAGTTCAACTGGTTTAAATTTAGAGTTTTCATTCGCTAGGACTGGTTTCAAAGTCAAAGAAACTCAGTCTGCCCTACTATTTACCAAAAGCTGGAGGGAATAGTTGGATGCATACCTTTCTCAAGAGTATTAATGTTATATTGAATGCAAAAAACCACATCAAAGATTTTAACTCTGATCCCCAAGACCATTTCTAAGAACAATAACCATTATACCACAAGTGCCTGGAGGAGGTAAGTGTGTGTGTGTGTGTTATATGAGTTCTCCGGTCTAATCACAAATGGTGAAAGCAAACTTTCTCGAAGTTAACTCCAAAATTAAAACTGGGGAAGAAAGTTCCAGCATCAAACCTCTACAGACTTGTAGGTATCATATGAAGAGAAAAGTCCAAGAGAAGTTTGGTTTTGTTTTGTTTCGTTGGATTGGGTTTTATGGCATATCAACCCTTGTAGAGTATTTAATGCCAAATCCTCTTTATACATATTATAAACAATTCTTAAATGTATAGTTTTTAAATAACATTTTTAACAAGCCAGAGCTCATTAATTTGCATACAGTTAAATGGTTATACATATGATTTGCAAGTTAATAGTTTGTTGGTAATCTTATCTTTAAATGAGTCAGAGCAAATTTGCTTGCTCACAAGTATTACTATTATTTGTACACAGTTAAATGGTTCCAAGTATTCTCACATGAATAGTTCTACTTAGTATTAACCATTTGTTTGCATTAACTTCATCATCATCATGTTATACCGCAGGCATGGATATCCCTGACCCTCTCTCGCCACTTCTACCTATCGTTCAGCGCCTCCGGCAGGTCTTCAGAGCTACATCCCATATCCTCACATAGCTGCTGTATGTTCGAGCCAGTTGTCCTGCTTTTGCTCTGCCATATGTGGGAGTCCATAGGAGTACATCACTTATGAGCTCGTCCCTGCTTCTCCAGCAGTGTCCTGCATGTCGAGCTCGTCTAACTAGGATAGTTTTCATGATGGGAGGCAGGTGGGCATATAGTTGGTACCTTGTGGGGTATTGCCACCAGGACTTGTTCAATATTGCTCGCAACATTCTCGTGTAATTGCCATCCAGCTTCTTCTCCAGCCGTTTAGTTAGCGTCCAAGTAGTGCATCCATACAGCAGTATAGATACGACCACTGCCTGGAAGAAACTGCATTAACTTCAATAGTTTCAAATATTGCTATCAAATATAAAGTTTTATTTGCACACAATAAAATGGTTTCAAGTATCACTATGTAACACAAACAATTCAATTTAGGCACATAGTAAAAGAGTTTCAAGAACTGCTAATCACTACGAATAATTCTATTCACCATAACTCATTTGTTAGCACACACTTAAATTGCTCCAGGTATTGCTATTTGTCACTAATAATTCAATTAAAGATCAGTCATTTGTTTACACACAGTTAAATGATCAAATATTTCTATTTCTAACAATTCAATTTAGCACAAGTCATTTGCTTGCACACACAGTTTAAATGTCAAAATTCTATTTAACCCATAGATAGGACCCTATCAGGTGCAACCACTCTAAGTCAGAGTTGACCTGGGAGCAATAGCAATGAAGAGATACTCTACATTACCCAAAACTCCAGAACTAGTGACTCACCATCAGATGGTTTAGTGTCATATCTAGGACACTTGTTGGTGGGGTGGAGTCTTACCCCACTGTACAAATGCAGACAGTGTACTCTACATCCCCAACTGATGGGGCTTCTAAGAAAAGGCATTCTGAAATAAAACCTGCAGTTTGTATAGACATCAGTTATCTTGCTATGCTTGTTACAGGGCTGTAGCTATGTAAACACAGAGAATGGCATAAGTTTTGTACAAGCATATGTAACTATAATCCAACAGCATACAGATGTCTACCTTATCATTTTATGCATTTTGTATATTTTGAATTAGTTATTAATCAGGATGTTTGAGTTATAATTTTGGTGGTAAAGACAGCTATTATCTGTCAGGATAAGGCAGTCATTATATATATATATATATATATATATATACACACACACACACACACACACACACACTTACTTAAAGTGAAATGCTGATGTATTGCTATGAGTAGCAATACATCTGCTTGTGTTTTTTAATTCATTTTTACTATATAAATAGGTAGATGTATGTATGTAAAAACCAGCAAAAATAGAACATTATGGCAAGTTTTTTTTATAAGTGCAATATGCTGAAAATATTCCTACAGAATATAATGGTTTCAGTTTGATTTGTCATTTAGTTGCAAATTGGATGGAATTCACAGTGAATATCATATTTTAATCATCCAATTTCTCTGACAGACATAAAAGCAAAATACTATGTAGAATCCTTCACTCCTTCCTAAATAAAAGCATCAATATCATTATGGATAGCTGTTAACTATGAAATGCTATTTAGAATCTTTCACTCCTTCCCAAATAGAAACATCAATATCTTCAGGGTCTTCTATTCCAATGAGAACCCACAGGGCTCCCAGGTTGTCTAGTAATAAATTTAAAATAATAGTATGAAAGAGTTAGCTTACTGAATGCTACAGCTTGTAGTTACCAAGCATATAATATATAAAGACAAAACTCTATTGTCTGCAACAAAGCAGTACCATCAAATTTATTCTGACCAAATAAATCAGACAGCTATATCTTAAGTATATTCCTATGGGAAAGTATATGGCAGTATCATAAAATGAATGGCTAGAAATAAGGTCTATATATGACAGTCACTCTAAAGTTCAACCACCAATTTTCTGTCCTTTTTCCTATATATTAACAATATATCATTTAAATTCTACAACTACTTATTTTTCTTATACAAACAAAATAATAATCACTGCTTTCATTTGTGTGATAATATCTTTATTTCCAAACAGAAAACATAAATTTCTTTCTTTCACTTTTTCCTCTGTTCAATTTACTTCAGCATTCCTGCTACCATCTGCAACTCTATCTACCATCACTATTCAACAGTTCACTCAGAAATATGGCTTCTCCCACATCTCTTCCTCCCATCCCTACTAAATTTCTCCTACTATGATCACTGTTCCTACAATATTTCTTCACACCATATCCCTCTCTTTCTGGGTGGCCAACTTTTCTCCTGCTACAGATACAATTTTTACAGCCCTTTTCCTTCTAAATTTAAATTAAATTAATAAATAAAATAAAATAAAATAATTCTCTAGCAGCCTTGGGTTATGCTTTTACTTAAGAGAGTAAAAAATAACAATGAAACAAAATGGAGAAATGACATTTTCTGAAATAAATATTAACCATTACTCTTCACTTTTGTTCTAGTTAGTTCTATTTTAATTCTCAAACTAAAAGATCTGTGAACCTGTCGGGTTCCTGTTCATAACAATGGATTATGATATTAATGCTCCCCCCACTTTTTTTTAACCTTGGGGTGTGGATAAATTCAAATTAGTGTTTAATGAAATCTTTATTACATAGAGAATTCAGACAATTAAGAGTTATGCTCAGTGAGAATGAAGTCCCAACAAAATTATTCAGTTGCAAATTAGACTGGAAACTGTTTCTTTTTTTTTTTTTTTTTTTTTCCTAAAGGGCATTTTAAGTGTCTTCTTTACTGGTCCCTTAACCTGGTTTGATTGTGGGAGCTCTACTCATATAGTATGTCATAAGCAGAAATAATCTGGCAGAGCTTATGTCTCTCCAGGCATTCAACTGAATTGAATTCAGAGTTTTTCCTTCTCTGAGACTGGTTGTAATACCAAGGTTCAAGAGCTCAGTCTGCCCTACAATTTATTCATAGCTAGAAAGAGTAAAGTAGGATTCATACCTTTCTCAATGGTATTAGGACTATGTGAAATGCAAAAGGTATTGTTTAGGAATTGAACTCGGGTAGCCAAGTCCTATTCCCATGGCAATAACTGTTATACCACAAGCATCTCCAACAAGAGTATTCAAGTGTATTACTCAAATAAAAATCTTGCTATGATGTGCTGCATTTTCTCACTTATATTTATATACAAACATGATGGATGCATAGTTAGTGTAACGGTTATTACTATAGGATATGGAATCAGCATACAGAGTTCAAATCCTAGAACAGGTTGTTTGTGTTTCACTTTACACTAATGTCTTAGGGAAAGGCATGAATCTTTTTTTCCTCCCAGCTATGTGTAAATAATGGGTCAGATTGGGCTCTGTAGCATTGATAAGACAACCAGTCTAGAAGAAGGAAATCTTTCAATTCAAACCAACAGTACTTTGCTTAAAAAAAAAAAAAAAAGAGACTGTGTTACATCATGTCCTTTATGGAGTAGTTGGATGGATGCATATAAACAAGAATTTTACTAATAAATAATCTTTCTCCATAACAAATAATAAGCCAATATAATCAACTGAAAAACAAAATGGCTTTTATTGCTGCCTGCAACTGAATAGTAATACAGAGGGAAAAAATAGAAAATTTAGCACAAAATTAACATTGCTAGAAAACTTGCTTCATTAACAACTACTAAATATCTTAAGGCTTATTAACACACTTTCTTTTCTTTTAAATCTTCTAAGTATTGCTTTATTAATCAGTTTCTTTCTGCAGATGAGCCACTTAAAATTCACGTATAACAGGCAGTAAAAAATCAGTTTATTTTCGTATCCAAGATGACAATAGTACAAATATATTCTACATTTCATCCCTACTTTCAAATACCTTTTTACAATATACTAAGCTCTGCTCAGTCTGACACATAAGATTGCTTATAATATCTGCGGCTCATAAGTGGTTACCCATCTAAATACTAAACAGGCTGATCACTGCTTAACTGATCTAACAGAAACCAGTATTTCCAGTTTAATTTGATTGTAAGTCACCTCCAAATATCTTCTTTATGTTATTTTAACTAAATTTCCAGCCTGCTCTAGTGGCAAGATTTAGGATATACAGATTGTATCTCCTGCAGAGAGGTAACACACGCACACACACACACAAAAAAAAAAGGCAGAATCCTGGAATGACATTAAACTGCATCAGATGGTGAGGCTCCTGTTCTGGAGAGTGTGAAATATCCCTTCATTGTCATTACTACCAAGTCTACTCTGACCCAGAGGGATAGTACCTGTTAGGGTCCTATCTGTGGGTCAAATAGATTTGTTTAAAAAATATTCCTATTCAATAGGACCATATGTAAAAAAAAATACACAAAAATTGTAAATATGAAAGTACAATGAATAAGATTTCTATTCTATAGGCATAAAATAATCCTAGACAGGTTGACATCTCAAATTTAATTAATCAATAAATAAATTTCCACCTTACAACTTTTATGAGATTTTTTTCCATTACCACATTCACTTAACTTCCTCAATAGAAATATATGTTTAACTCAATAAAAAAAATCCAGAACTGACAGCTAAATTTATAGAGAAATCATCCTAAATCTACAACCATATGAAAATATTGGCAATATAGTTATTTACTAAGTTGAGATGTGGGACAAGAAAAGAAACATAGACACTCTCTGAGAATTGAACTCATTAGTAAGGGTTTGCTAGCTGAGCAAAAAGCTAGAAATGATTGCCTGATTTGGAGGGACAGTGACCTTTAAAAAGGAATAATGAGGGGGATCAAGCATTCTTTGTGACAGCCACACATGAGTGGCAATTCCTGTGTCCCCACACTCTATAAAATGGCATCATGTCAAGTCTGACTTGGTGAGAAGTTAGATAAATCCATAAAATGAATACTAACAGTTCTCAGCACAACCACTATGTGAATGAACTAAAATCATATGGGGTACATGCTATTCCACAAATTCATCCCAAAGTTCAACACACTTAAAAACTGTTTCTCAAGTTTCTTCAACTCTTCTATTAAAAAAAGATTTTTAAAAATAAAAGATAAAAATAAAAAATTTAATAGAAATTCCAAAAAGATCATCCCTTTCTTAAGCAGAGAATTTTTCAGCACTCCTTGCACATACCATACCAACACATCACCCCAAAACCCAAATATGTTAGTTGCAATTTGGAAATTATTCACACATTTAAATTCTAACCATATTTAAGGTTGCTTAACTTTTCCACAATGTAATGAGAAACAATGTTTTCTGGTTGCATACAAAAAGTCACTGATGGAAAGAAAACAAAAGGACATTTATCTCCCTCAAGTCTCATAACCAAGATACAAAACTGCTGGTCAAACCAATATCCTATGTTGTAAGGGCCTAACTATTGTTCCGCAACAAGGGCTTTTTGCAATACTGCCATCTTTCCTGACATGGTAAATGGTGTATTTACATTTTGCCAACCCACTAATGCTCTCCTTACAGCTTGTCTCTAAGGGGTTTGAGAACTTACATGGGTGATTACAAATATAAAAGCCAGAAAATGGCATAAAAATAAAATGCAGCGGCTAGTGGCCAATTTTGCAGACAGTTTGCAAATACCAAAATTGAGCAGCTGCAGCAGAGAAAAATGCGATCAACACCTGTTATTCCACTTTCTTTTTTTGGCACTAAAACTAACAAAATCCAACATCTTATATTGACTAAATCATACACAAATTAATCAGAAATTAATTTTCTGAAACCAATATCTTGATTCCTACAACTAGTTTTTCTTTTTTTTCCTGATCATTAAAAATGCATGTATGAGATATGATAAAAAAAATATACAGACTGAAGCTTTAAATCTTTTTTTTTTAATTCAAAATTCAAGTAAAAACATGTATACAGCTGAGTAACATGAATAATTTAATCAAATATCAATGGAAAGAAGAGAAAATCCTAAATCAAAAATCCAGAAATGTTCAAGTGTCAGAAATCAGTATCTCAGGTCCAAAGTAAAAAAAAATTAGAGGGGGTATAAATTCAAATATCAAAATCAGCAGCACAAACCCCAAAAATCCAATCCATAACAGTAAAGCTCATGTTCAATAATAACAGCTGGTTTGAATTCAGAGCTTACCTCCTCTTAGATTGATTGCCTAACCAAGGTTAAAAAACAGACTGCCCTACTATTTACCCATATCTGGAAGAAGAACAATCGTGTTTCCGAAGAGAATTAACAAAAAATGAAACACAAACAACTTCATCAAGGATTTGAACTCTGGTCATCAGTTCTATTTCCTCCAACAATAACCATCACACTAATCACACCTTAGATTTGAGGATGCAGTGCTATTAAAAGAAATATGATGGTACAGCTTCATACTATTCTAAAAATGAGTTTCAGAAGTGCTTTGACCAATGGAAAACTCACTGGAATAAATAAGTGTGTTAAATACAAAGCAGACAATTTTGAAGAAACTCAATGTTTCATTTATTGTTCTTTTCTCTTGTTAAATACAGTTTCAGTCTCAATACTTTCTGAACACACCACATATGAATTAGTTATCATGAGGATTTGACATTTTCCTAAATTTATAGTCATCCTCCCTCCTTATCAGTAACAGATATATTCCTAGTTGGCCCACAGATGTTAGAAATCATGGAGATTACCAAACCTGATATATACTAATTGGCCTAATGTGTAGAGTGTTCGTGAATGGTCTGGGAGACCAGGGTTCAATCCCAGGTTGAGTCATACCAAAGACTCAAAAAAATGGTACTTGATACCACCTTGCTTAGCACTCAGTACTATAAGGTGAGGATCAAGGGTAAAGTGGAACAGTCCAGGGAATGGAGTAGCACCCTCCCCTACACCTCAGTGTAGTAGCTCTTGAAAAGGAATCCTTCGGGTCACCCTCAACTAAGGTCACCAACTTTACTTACTTTATTCCCTATACAAATGTGGGTCGGCTAAAAAGGCTGACCAAGATACACTCATGGAATGTGACCAAATGAGGTTTATTTTTCAACATAGTCCTCCTTACAGTCTACATATTTCTTCCATCAGTGTTGCAGTGATTGGACACCATTGTCAAAAAGTTATCAACAGTAAATATGATGTCATCATATGAACTTTTCAGCTCAAACATACATAGACCTCTGATAAAGTTTAATTTATAAATCAGGCATAAAAGTTTAAAAACAAATACACTTTAATAAATGTTAAATAACAAATAGAAGATTCATTCTTACAGTAAAACTTAGCAACCTAACAATTTTTTCTTTCCTCATTAAGAAGTTGAGAACTTTCACCTTTTCACTTTAAAAAAAAAAAAAAGGCACTTTTACAGTTTCAGTTTGCCAGAGGGGGGGAAAAAGTGAAATAGCACAAAAGAAAGAGAGAGATTAGATGGTTTAGTCTTATAAGTTATTTATCAGTGGAGAGTGGTTAAAAAGAAAAGAAAAAAGTCACAGATATATTTGAATTTCTAAAATGCCTCACGTTCCTATAACAATGGAATTTCTCATTACTCTATATTGAGAACAAGTTGAATAAACAATATATGTGCGTGTGTGTGTGTGTGTATAAGTAACACTTTTTATAGAAACCATAAATTGGTGCCAACAAGTCAATCTGGCATATTTCAACCTCATGAGTTTTACCTCAAAATTCTGAATTAGACCTATACCTGCTGTATAGGTCAACTCCCAAATATCCAATAGGCTACTGTTACATTACGTTTAGTGTTTACAGTCAGAGCATCAGCTATTGAAAACAGTGTGTGATAATTTGTTAAATACATTCACCAAACACAAGCTTAAGTTGGAAATGTTTGTGGTAGTCTGCTGAAGTTATGGTAAGTGGTATATATCAATTGTTATGAGTACTGTTCAACTGTTTGACCACACTATGTTAAAGGTTTGGATTTTAGCCCAGTCATATAAGTCAACCTCTAGTTTTATAGGGCTATTTTCAGACTTAAAGGAATCAACTAGTATGCTGCAATTTGTAGTATTTGTATTTTCATTAACTCTTGGAACTCTGCGCCTTTTCCAACTGTAGACTTCAATACCACTAGGTGCCTAGCTTGAAAGATAGCTGAAAATGTATAATGTTACAATCTGTTATTTAATTGCTTTACAGACCACTAAAATTACAAAATTATATAGATAATTAAAATTCATTAAAAATAATAAAATTATTCATAAAATTACAACATTTCATTGGTAATAGGAATATACAAGAGAATCAATGTCCCAAATTCCAGCTGCCCAGGTTTATGTACTTGTTGTTAGGGACACAGATACCAGCTGCTTAGGTTCAAAGGGTTAAAGGATACAATTTAAAACTGTCACTAACAACACCATAAAACTAGATATTCTACTGAATAGATACTTTTTATCTTTTTTATCTCCAAAACAAACTAATAAATCTTCCAGAGCCACTTCATCATAGGGTTTATATTTTCCCAATACAAGATCAATATTTAGGCAGAGTAAAACTGATCTGAAGTCAGTTTTCCTTCTCTTAAACTGGTTGTGTAACTAAGACTAAAGAACCTAGTTTGCCCTACTATTTACCCATAAAAAAAGAACAAATGGATTCATGCCTTTCTCCAAAAGGGCATGAAACTCAAACAGCTTTGTCTAGGATTTAAACTTAGTCACTTATTCTATTTCTTACAATGATAATCATTATGCAATGCATGCCTCTATCAGAGTAATAACTGGCAAACTGTTCTCAAATATCATTATTAATAATTAGTGATGCAGATCCTCACTGGGTACCAAATTAGGCTAAACTCACCATTAAAACATGTTGCACTCTGACAACTAGGAAAGCACTAAAAGAACACATTGCAAGCCCAACTGTTAGGCTATCCCATTGCAGGCCTATTACTATGAAAATAAACAAAAAATACTGTAAGGATGCAATGAATAAGCCTCCAAAAATAAACAATCATCAATGACTTGGAGATCATTTACTATAGAGTACTGAGTGACAGGCTATTTATCAAAGTTTTAGTTGATCACACTCTGGTTGAACTACCTTGGTATCTCCAAACCACTTAACTTTTTACATTTTGCTTAAGCCACACTTTTTGCTCCCACTCTGTTATTTTTAATTTTACTTTGTTTTTTTTTAAGTACGTGTGTGCGTGTATATATATATATATATATATATATATATATATATATATATATATATATATGTCATCCACAGATAGACTGTTTCATTGTGTCACAACTCTTCAGTGTGGATAGACACACTAGATTCCCAAAGTTGGGATCTAAACTCAGCTGACTCAAACCCCAATCCAAGATTCTATCACACAGCAATGAGGAAATAAGCATTATTTATTTATATATATATATTACACACCCACCAAACCATTTCCCTTCTGTGGTTTGAACTGCTACGTATGCTGAAAGGCATTGCACTTCACAAGAATTGAGCACTCCAGGTAGCTGATAATGTATATGTAGAAAGATATACAAATAAAATCCCTTCAATTACACTGAGATTGTTAATGGCTCTGGGGTAAGATGTCCAGCTGACATAAAGCCAGCTGAGTTTCAATCCCAGCTTGAAGCATCTTGTGGGTCTAGCTACACTGAAAGAGTTGATAAAAAGAAACAGTTTGACTGTGAATGACTATATATATATATATATATATATATATATATATATAGGGTCTCATGGTGTAATGGTTACAGCTGTAAGAAATGAACAAGGCTGTTTCTCTTTCACATAGCACAAATATTCTTAGGAAAGGTATGAACCAATCTATTCCTCCTCCTGCTATGGGTAAATAGTAAAGCAGATTGAGTTTTCTGATCTTAGTATGGTAACTGGTTTAGGAGAAAGAAGATTTTTAATTCAAAACTGGTAAAGTTTGCTTAAAAAAATTGAACTTGTCACATCCTGTTCCTACAGAGGAGTTATATATCATGGAAATGGGTGGGCTAACAGTTATTGTCTAATGAAATAGACACTGTAACCAGAATTCAAATGCTAGATGAGAATATTCATTTTCATCCTAATGCCCTAAGGAAAGGTTTGGATCCATCTCTTCTACCTTCCCTCAACTAAGAGTAAATAATAGGGCAGATTTCAAACCAGTTGTACTCTGCTTAAAAACTTGTCCTTGTATCAGATCCTGTGAGTAAATTGTAGCCATTTTAAATTATTATTCTAATGCATGTGCTCTATTTGGTTTAGGTTTTGTCTACTGTGCAGCAAACTAGAGTCAGTTGGACACTGTCAGTGAGAAAATTAGCACCATGACGCAATTCACTCCTCCAGAATTTTGGAAACAGCATGCTGTACTGCTTGACATTCACACCAAAAGAATTAATACAAAGATTTCAGTGTTTTGGTGTCGATCTGAGAATAGACTCATATTAATGAAAACCAAACACCCAGTCCACATCTTAGTGATTGGGGTGGTCATGAGCAATGGTGACATTATGCTTCCATTAATCTTCTCACATGACCTCATACTCAACATGGAAACCTACATCAAGTGCTAAAAAGAGGTAGTGCTGTCTTGGAATTAGAGGATAGTTGCTAGAAGACTCTTCATCTGGCAACAGGACGGTGCTATGCCACACAAGCAGGAGAACCCAGTCTTAGCTGGGAGAAAACTTCTGCAACCACATCACTCCTAACATATGGCTGCATAACTCCCTAGATTGCAATCCCCTTGATTATTATGTATGGAGTTGCAGTTGAACAAATTACCAATAAAACTCTGTGCAACACCACAGAGGAACTGAAGGCAAGGATAACAGCAGCATTTACAAATTTAAAGAAAGAGACAGTCAGAAAGGCTTGCAGGAAATTCCAAAGTTATCTCGAGGCCGTGGTTGAAGCCAATGGTGATTTCTTTGAATAAATTTATAATATTTCAAGATATTTTTATGTAATTTGGTAAATATATCTGATATAGTAAGACTTCAATGTTATTTTTCCTTTTGCATAATTTACCCATTGCACCCTGTATGTAATTTTGTGAAAAAATTCACTTCCATTCATAATGTTTCTAGAATGTGAATAAAAATTGAAATATAAATAAAACCCCTAGTAAAAAATGTTTATCTATTGAATATTGATTACCTACAAATGTTTTCTAGACTTATTATCATCCTTCAAATCCTATATCTATAGTTATTTCTATATTATTTTTAAATTTCTATTGTTTCAATTCAGGCTATGCCAAGTTTCTTATTACTTAATTACAGTAATTAATTAGTTTTGCATCTCTCTACATCATCCATCTGTAAATCAATGCATTGAACTAGACTAAATTTTGTGGACGAGATCATTAACACACTTATTTGTTTTTACTCTGAATTTTACTCGTCAGTGACATTACGCACTTGATTGGAGTAACAGAAAAATGTCTTTGCTACAATAGTACTAAGAATATTATAATCACTGAACCATTTCAAAATTACTCCAATCAAGTACATAAAGTCAAAACTAATTACTGTAATTAACTAACAAGAAACTTACTATCACCATATTGAAGACAATACAATTAGATCAACAACCCAATTTACATCATGGCTATATTCCTTCAAGGCATTATGATCCTTCACTTTATTATCTACTATTCAGTATTTGGACCCTCTGGCCATTACCAGAATACCACCCTATTAAAACAATGTTTCTAAGCCAGTAGAAGACCCATGAACCTGTTGGGTCCCTGTTAGAAAACAGTCTATAATGAGAGAGATGCTCTGACTTAAGGAGGAGTGAAGATTCTAATTAGCATTTCATTAATTATTTCCAATATATAAAGAACCTGGATGAATTTTTTAAAAAAGAAAGAAAATAGTGTTCAACACAAATGCAGATCCCACAGAATTATCATTCAGTTGCAAATTGAACCAGAAACTGCTCTATTTTCTAAGTTATAACATTTCAAATGCACTGGTCTAATAAAAATCTTGCTATGATGTGCCACTTTTTTGCTGGGTTACGGTACATATTAAAGAGAAAGAGATACAATGAGAGATGGACAACAACAAAGAGAGAAAGGCAGAGAGAGAGAGAGAGAGAGACAAAGAGAAAGACACAGACAAAGATATTGACAAAGACAAACAGAGACAGAGAAATTGATTGAAAATAAGATTACAACACCCTAAAAGACAATACTGATTTTGACTGGGGTATAATATGTGCATGCCAAGTGATAAAACTTTCAAAATCTTCAGCTTCTTGTGACATAGTAACACTCATAACACTGCACTGTCTGTGCAAGAGTATCAGTCTGTGTTCATGTCCAAGGAGTATATACACTATGGATCCGAGTACTTTTGATACATTCCTTATATTGGAAATAGGTGTATGTATGTATTGTTCAGAACATGTGACCATTTAGTATAACCTAATATGCTACCTGTACATTTTATCTAAGGTAATTTGAAACATATTCAGAATGTTGAAATTTTATCTTCTATTAATTAATATTGCATATGGAAACAAAAGAAAAATGATACATATGTGTTAAAATCCATTGCTTACACTGAGATTGCTGATGGCTGTGCAGTAAGATATCTGAATAGTGGAAAGTCAGCCAGGTTTCGATCCCAGCTTGAAGCATCTCGCATGTCTAGCCACACTAATGAGTTGTGATACAACAAAACAGTCTGTCTGTGAATAAATATATATATATATCTCCGTAGAAGGTAAAATTTCAATATCCTGAATATCGGAACAGCAAAAATGAAAACTAAAATCTATTAATTCAATAATAGAATTAAAGTATAAACTAAGACATGAAATATACACAAATGTTGTTGCAGAAAGTTCAACTTTAATATGGTTTCAGTTTAAAACTTAAAAATTGACAAATAGTACTCAAATGTGTATTAACTAATTCTTGTTGTTGAATATCATCTTTATCTGAAAGGTCATCATCATCATGTCGTGCTGCTAGCACGGATATCCCTGACCCTCTCTCGCTACTTCTCCCTATCATTCATCACCTCTGGCAGGTCTTCAGGGCTACATCTTATATCCTCACATAGCTGCTGTATGTATGTTCGAGCTGGTCATCCTGCTTTTGCTTGGCCATATGTGGGAGTCCATAGGAGTACATCACTTATGAGCTCGTCCTTGCTTCTCCAGCAGTGTCCTGCATGTCTGGTTTGTCTAGCTTGGATAGTTTTCATGAAAGACACTGACACACAGCTAACGAAGGCATGGACAGCTATTGATAGGCTTTCGATCATATGGAAATCAGACCTGACCGATAAAATGAAACACAGTTTCTTCCAGGCAGTGGTCGTGTCGATACTACTATATGGATGCACTACTTCAACACTAAACGGCCGGAGAAGAAGCTAGACGGCAATTACACGAGAATGTTGCAAGCAATATTGAACAAGTCTTGGCAGCAACACCCCACAAGGCACCAACTATACGGCCACCATCTGAAAGGTACCTTTGAGAAATTGTGGAAAATGAATCTCAGAAGAACAGAAAGTACCAGAAAGTAATGAGATTTCAGAAAAGAAAAGAAGAAAAGGCTTATTTCACTTGCAACTGATTTATCTTGCTAATTCTATTTAGTGTGAAACAAAATGTTAATGACATTTTTTTTTATTTTTTGAGGTGGTGGTTATTTTTTTGCAGTTAATGAAATTCCTTGGATTTAAAAAAAAAATGTATATAACATACAAATCCAGTTAAGAGTTTTAATTAAATATTGTCATTATCAACAGAGAAAAAAATATTCAACTCTAAACCCCAATTTGCAACCTTTAAGAGCTGAATAATCAACTAAAATAAAAATTCCATATACTTATTTTTTGTCTGTAACTCTCAAAGAAGTTAACTATTAGATACTAATTATAGAGCAGCCTCTTATTTATTTAATCACAAAGGTGTAAAGGGTTACTCTCAACACCAACTTATTCAAGTCATTTTCTATGTAGCTTTATTTTCTGTCTGTAAAACTTGTATTAATTCCCAACAATCCCTTATCCTGTCACCAATTCTCAAAGTATCACATACTGATCAAGTAACAAATCTTTATTTTAGGTATATAAATAGATAAATAATTTTTTTTTAAATTAAATGCAAAAACATAAAATTTTATACTTAATCATCAATTTTTTTCCCAATCATAAAAAATATCTATTATTTCATTAGTGTAGAAAATGGCTATCACTAAATGAAATGAAAGGGGAGAGTAGTATTAAAATCAGCAAGCAGAAATAAAAGCTCTGAAATCTTGTCTACATACATCAATTTTAAATGCAGTCACATGTTAACATATTACACTATATCATAACATAAAGGTTATTGTCATTAGGAAGTGGACTTGGTGAGACAAGTTCAAATCCTGAACAAAGTAGTTTACATTTCATTTTGTGATGATGCCTTTGAGAAAGACAAATCTATCTCTTCTCCTCTCAGATAAATAATAATGGAAATTAGCTTGCACTTAAAAAAAGTTAATGACATTTGATATTTTGGTACTTTTTTTCAAATATGTTTGTAATAAATTAAGTAATACTGACTTTCCAAACTAAGTTTTTTTTTAAAAATGCATCCTGGATAGTCTCTGAAATAGATGCATATGGTATAGTTTAGTTTGGTTTCTTTGTTTAATGGCATATTAACTTTCATAGGTTATTTAATTCCAAAGCAATCCTTGTAGAAAAACAGCAATGATACTATCTTACCCATGGGTGGGGGAATAAGGAGGTTCACAATATTCCCAAGGGTATTAGTCCAAAAAATATTGTAATAGCATGAGTGGAGTTTGAACTCACTTAATTCGAGGTTGCAGTCCAGCACTTTAGCCATTATGCCACAGAGACTTCCCCTGTACATATTGGTGGAGGTGCTTGGGGTGTAAATGACCCAGGTTCAAATCCTGGTCAAAGCTATTTGCATTTCATGAAGCACGAATATCCTTGGAAAAGGTATGTATCCAATTAATCTCCCTCCAGCTATAAATAGATAGTAGAGCAGACTGGGCTATTTAACTTTGATATGGCAACCAGTCTAGGAGAAAGAAAATCCTAAATTCAAACCTGTTAAACTTTTAAAAACTGATCTTGTGTCCCATCCTGCTCATTCAGAGAGGTTAGGTAAATATATATTGTACACTTTGGTTAATATGCCATCTATATTAGAATAAATATGTACACAATACATCAGTGCCTAATCTAATTCCAACAACTCTAGAAATTAGTTAGTAGATGAGATACAAAGCACTAATTCACTCCATAATGTTAATCGTATTCTTAAATAATTGCTAACACAATATTTTCCAGGGGGATAATACTACATTATAATGATTATATGCTAGCATGTAAGAAAGTATGATTCTCACTACTTTAAACTAACACACAAACTTTTTGTAAACTTTGCTGTCTAACCACAGGTTTACAATTTTTTCACCCCTCATGAGTGTTAGCATCATTTTTATCCAATAGAACCCAAGCAGCTAGTATATATTTACCTACCCCTCAGTACGAGCAGGATGCAACACAAGGTCAATTTTTAAGCAGAGTTTAACAAGTTTGAATTCAGAGTTTTTAGTAAAAGTACGATCACCAGATGGAGACACAGAATACTTCGACATTGTTGCAGGAGTACTACAAGGGGACACGCTGGCTCTGTACCTCTTTATCATATGTCTAGACTACGTACTTAGAACATCGATTGACAAAATCAGAGAGAATGGCTTCGAACTGACAAAGAAAAGAAGCAGAAGGTACCCCGCAACAACAATTACCGACGCTGACTACGCCGATGACATAGCGATACTGGCAAATACACCTGACCAAGCCAAAACACTACTGCATAATTTGGAATGAGCAGCAGCAAGCATAGGCCTCTATGTTAATGCACACAAAACGGAATATATATGCTATAATCAAACGGGGGACATCTCCACTCTTGAAGGAACCCCTCTTAAACTAGTAGACAAATTCACTTACCTAGGAAGCAGCGTCGAATCAACCGAAAAGGACATCAAAACGAGGTTAGCGAAAGCATGGACAGCTATCAATAGGCTATCGATTATATGGAAATCAGACCAAACCGATAAAATGAAACGCAGTTTCTTCCAGGCAGCGGTCACATCGATACTGCTATATGGCTGCACTACATGGACTCTAACAAAACGGCTGGAGAAGAAGCTAGACGGCAATTACACAAGAATGCTACGTGCAATCTTAAACATGTCCTGGCAGCAACACCCCAAAAGACACTAACTGTACGGCCACCTGCCCCCTATCACAAAAACTATTCAAGTTAGATGAACCAGACATGCAGGACACTGCTGGAGAAGCAAAGACGAACTCATAAGAGATGTACTCTTATGGACCCCCACACATGGCCGTGCAAAAGCAGGACGACCAGCATGAACATACATTCAGCAGCTATGTGAGGATACGGGATGTTGTCCTGAAGACCTACCTAGGGCGATGAACGATAGGGAGGAGTGGCGAGAGAGGGTCAGGGATATCCGTGCTACCAGCGTGATATGATGATGATGAGACCAGTTGGCATACCAATCTTAAACAGCCCAGTCTGCCCTATTACTTACCCATAGCTGGAGGGAGAATAATTGGATTATACCTTTCCCAAGGGTATTACCACTATGTGAAATGCAAATAGTTTTACTGTGTCCATTTCCTACAATGGTATTAATTACACCATAAATGCCACCAAGAAGCCAGTATTTGTGCTAATAGAAAGAAGTACATATACCCAGACATCCTGAATTCCAATTCAGAAATCCTTATTTCAACATAGCTATTGCCTATAAAATATTGTAATCTGGTATTTAACATTCTTTTACAATAAGGTACATTTTCAGCTGTTGTTTTTAGCCAAGAACTCAGGTAGGAGAGGGTAGCTCAGGATTTTATGGTTTAAAAATAGTAACAATAATAGAATTTCAATGACTCAAACATAATTAAATGTAGTGGAAGGATGAGTATATACAATCAAGGTGTTTTCTATTAGAATTCTAAAGCCTGTCATCAGAGTATACTGGTGTAAATATGGGGTGGAAAAAAAATGTTAAAAAAAAATTATAGAAAACCTGAAGGGTACATATAATTGTGTGAAAATCATTCATATTAGTTAAAATACTATCAAATATTCCTATGTGCAAAAATCTCTTAAGAAACAACTACACAAAAACTGTCAATATGAATATATGATAAATGCAATTCCCTAACCTTTAGGCATGAATCAACTCTAGACGGGTTGTTATGCTATCAAAAATTAATCAACCAATCAAAGATGGCCTCGAGAGTATATTTGGTGATGAGGTGAAACAAAAAAGTTTGAAGAGTGTTATAGAAAAATTGAGGCGTACATTTAATATAAATTGTAAACATTCATCTGCTTTCAAGCATATAGGCAAAATTAGCCACCTGACTAAAGCAAATAAAATACTGAGACATCAAAAACTCACCAAGTGCTATCTGCTTTGTTCAACTTGGAAATCTCAAAAATCTAAAAATAGTAACATATACAGATGCAAACTATGCTAATCTTTCAGACAGAGTAGTCAAGATGAACAAACTATTTTTCCCACAGATGAAGGAATGACAACTTGTCCACAAAGGTCAAGAAAGTGGTCAAGTCACATGAGCAGCAGAGAACCTATCATTTGTTGAAAGTTGCAGCATGTCCTTTTTAAAAAAAAAAAAAAAAAAAAAAAAAGGGAAAAAAATGGCAAAAATAGTTGCAGAAATTCTCAACAATAATAGAAACTCCAATTTACCCATCTATTGCAAGGTAGACAATAAAAGCATGTGTGATGCAGAAAAAAGCAGTCAAAAGAATAAATGACATCAGACTACACATTGAAAGATCAATTGTTCAAGAAATGATTGAGAAAGACGAAGTGACACACTCATGGATACAAAGTGAACAATTGACATAAGGAATTAACATTGAATACAACTCTTTTGAAAAGGCCCAAAAAAGTACACCTATTATTTAAAAAAAAAAAAAAAAAAAACTTCAACCAATTCACTATCATTTTTTTCACATTTATTATTTAAAATTCTATACCAATCTACTGCTCTAATTAGCCTATATTGTTTCTAAAGGTTCATGAGAGCCCTAAAGTTAGAATGACTTATTTTAACTGACACTTAAACCTAATCAATTTTTTTCTATTAAAAAGAAATTTTAAAAATGTTCCATTTATAGTTGAAACTTCTTCAAATTAATATTGTCATTAATACATTGATCTATTTTGTGAAAATGATAAACGAGAAAGAGGAAAATTATAAAGGTGAGTGAAGTTTACTTCCCCTGAATTGAAAGTGACTTCCCAGAAATAAAATGACAGACAGTTATTTAGTTAGGATCACAGATGAGTAATAAAGAGGATTGCAGTATTACATGAAATAAGTTCTGCAAATATTTAACAATAATGATCATAACACTGTTGCCATCTAAATTAGGTATCATTATTATGAATTTTTATTGAAGGTTTTATTATAATGGGTTTAAATATAACTCATTCTAATAAAAAAAAAAAAAGGAGAATAAAAAAGAAAATATTAAAAATCTTACTCTTCATAATTAACACATATAAATAAAACATGTTATGTGTAACCAAAAAAAATAGACAAGAAAATAATTGCAATTTAAAAAAGCTTTAACAACTGAAAAAAGAATCCTTCAGAATAATCTGCACCATTCTGTTCTTATTTTTATCCTCAAGGATCTCTCTAGAACCAACTGCCTTGGCATTTTTTGGTGAACATATAACCAAAACCACAATGTTCAAGATATTACTGTGCTTTACAGCAACAACTCAATAATATATCCTGAAAGTAGAAATAATCTTCACCAAGAGAAAAACAAGTTCATTTCAAGTCAAAATAAGCAGTATTGAAAAAATTAACAACACTCTCATAGTGTAGAAAGATAATTAAAGTTAAACCAATGAACCAGCTCCCTTAGAATCAGTGAAAATATTTAAGGGAGTAGTGAGGAGACAAAGGGTAGCAGAGTGACATTACAATCCTAGTAAGATGTAAATTCACCCTTTCATATTGCTAAATAAATCGACAAACTTTACAAAAATTTATAAACTCTAATGCACAGACACATATGTGAAATGAATACTTTATAAAGAATAGAGAAAATTAACATAGAATTATACATGAAAGAAAAGTTTTATTTCATGGTCCTAAGTCATCGTTAAGCATCTGAATGTTTATATCCCGGACAGGACACACACAATATACCATAGACAATATGTGTCTCACTTGTTATGGCACTCCACATGAGCATTATGATGGAAGTTCCTGTTTTAGTATGAAGAGGAGAGTTAATTTAGTGTGGTCTATGTATAGTAGGGTTAGGATGGTCTCTTCTCTTCAAGTCTTCAAAGAACTTGAATTTTCTTTCTTTTGAAAAGGGTTGTATTGAGTAGTGCTTGTTGTGAGTACTTTTACTCCAAAGCAACAGCTACCTCCCCATCAGCATCTGGTCAACTCCAAGTTTCAGGTTAGTGCATATCACCTTGGAGCCCCCACCAAGACAAATGCAGACCTGGGCACTAAGTAAACTCCATGGCTCCCCTGGACTCCCACATGACTCAAGATGCAAGAGAACACCACCCTTCTAGCATGGCTCATAGAGTCCAGAATGCTTAAGAGTTTAATGACTATAGAGTCATCATCTCTTTCATTTCCAATAGATAAAAGTACAGAGAAGGAATCCAAATGGATGATGAATCCCTTTGAGCCAATTGCCAAGATAATGCCGAGTGCCAGCTCCATCATGTAGACCTCAGTAGGGAATATGGAAGTCTCTCCCAGAAGGCCTTTTTTGGATGTTCTTCTGCTGAACATAGCTGCATATCCAGCTCTGATGCTGTTCCTGGAGCCACCTGTACAAATGTGGGAGCAGTTAGGGTACCCCTCCTGGATATTTGAGAGCCTCTCCTATCAGATCAAAGAATCAGTACTCACTATGGTGAGTTTGGTCAGGTGAAGGACCACCACCAGCTGCCAAATATAGTGTTAGATTAGCCGTTATTTTGAATTTGCAGTAGACCTAATACCAAGAAAATAATGTGAACATAGAAATCAAAGGAGGTAGAAGTAAAAGAAAGTCAATCCAACTAGAAATGTAAGTAAAGCTAATCAAAGCTAATGATTTATTGTCTCAACAGAAATCAAAGAGAGATCATTAAGCAAAATAAAAAGGAGTGTTCTAAAAAACAAACCTTGCAAAAAAAAAGTTTATTTACTTTATCTTAAAAAAAATATACATTTACAAACCAATACTACCATAAGTTAACGTCAGACTTCTTTGCAAATATCTGTTATGTTCAAGATAAGTTCTCTTCCTTGTTTCTCATATGATAGTGAACTAAGTTATCTCCCAGAAGAAGAGAAACAGAAAGAATATATTAGAAAAATAAACTATGTGTCAGTAATCATAATTTTACATATTATACACGATGACATAATACCAATATTTTATCTCAAAACCTAAAAACTAAAATTCTTAGGCAAATATTTACTAAGTTTAACTTAGTTTAATAAAATACCAAATAGTAAGTTGGAAGATTTACTGAATCAATCTTTCAATGTTTTTTTTTTTGAGAGGGGAGGGAAAAGAGTTGTATGTATACCTTTAAAAATCAAGATGTAAATTATAGCTTTACTAGATCTCATTATAAACCACTGATGCTGGTAAAATAAGAAAAACTTTTTTTAAATTGCCACACCTTTCAAAAAAAATAATAAGTAGAAGTAAACTTTGCATCAAGTCTAAAAAAATAAAATAGAAATTAGACAAAAAGGTGCCAATTTATAATGAAAATCAAACTCATACAAACATCATAAACCATGCAAATTCAAAAAACAATACATTCCATCCAATTGTAATAAAAGACCAAAAGTCTGAATTTTGGATTACTATAAAGATAGCAGACAATAGACAACACAGCAGTCAGCAGCCAATCTAACAAGCAAATACCTAAAATCTACCAACATATCAACATAACAGACTAGTCAACTACAGTTCAGTAGCAGACACACATTTACTCATGGACAAGCCACACATGCAGTTGGTGTATTCTACAGACCCAACCCATAGGGCTAATAGAAGTCTTGTTACACTGCAGAATTTACTAAGCAAGATTCTTACTGAATCTATAATATTGCCAGCAAAATACTACATGCTCACATAGAAGATTTTCTTTCTAAAAATACTTTTTCCTTTGCATGAACCTATAGTTATGCACAAGGAACTTTTCTTTACAGTTTAACATCCTATTCATTTCAATTAGATAATAAATTGCCATTTTGCTATTGTTGTGGAGAATGTTCTTAACTTTTTATTACTAACATGATTTTTTTGTTTCTCTTTATTTATCCTCTAACCTAACTTACTTGATAAGCAGGCAAACAACTGAATTTTGCCCACTTTCTCTATGAATGAATCTAACAACTATATTCTTAACTCTGTAACAAGACTTCCATTAGCCCTGTGGGTTGAAGCTATAGAATACACCAACTGCATCTCTGTAGAGGGAAAAGACTCCCCGCCTCAACAAGTGTTCTGGATACAACATTAAACAATCTGATGGTGAGGCTTTGGAGAATGTGGACTACCTCTTCATTGCCATTGTTCCCAGATACAATCTGACCCAGAGTGGTACCACTTGAAAGGGTTCAATTCATGGGTCAAATAGAACTTTTTGACATTTAAACTGTGTACAAACAAGACTTATGCTAAATTGATTTATGAGAAATAGAACTGTTTGATAATTTAACTATCTATAAACAAATGACTGATGTTTTATTGAATTGTTAGTGATACAAAGCAATACTTGGAACCATTTAACTGTGTGCAAAGAAATGATCAATAGTAAATAGAATTATTCATGTTAGATAGAAATGCTAGAAACCATTTAACTGTGAGGAAAAAAAAAGAGCTTAGGCTTTTTTTAAAATATTATCAACAAAATGTGTTTACAAATCATATATTTAATATATATGTATAAAGAGGATTTGACATGAGATAATCTACAATTATTAACATGCCATAAAACCAAACAAAACAACTATCTAAGTCTGAAGGAACATCATTAAAGATATTAGCAAAAACTAAAAAAAATCTTGAATATTAATTATTTCTGTATATAATTTCAGCTTTCTTAAGACAAAAATTTCACAAAGTAAAAAGAAATTTGTTAACAAAAAGGACATTAGTCAAAATAAAAGACAGTTTAACAATGCCACATTTCATGAATACAGATTCTCTATTCTTGGGGTGAATTAACAGAAGGTACCCAGCAAAAACAATTACCAACGCCAACTATGCCGATGACATAGCGATTCTGGTAAATGCACCCGCCCAAGCCAAAACACTACTGCATAGACTGGAACGAGCTGCCACAGGCATTGGCCTTCATGTCAATGCACGCAAAATGGAATACATGTGCTTTAATCAAACATTTCCACACTAGGCAGTAACTCTCTGAAACTAGTTGACAAGTTCACCTACCTAGGAAGTAGTGTCTCATCAACTAAAAAAGACATTGACACACAACTAGAAAAGGCATGGACAGCTATCAATAGGCTAGCGGTCATATGGAAGTCAGACCTGACCGATGAAATGAAACGCAGTTTCTTCTAAGCAGCGGTCGTGTCGATACTGCTACATGGATGCACTACATGGACGCTGACAAAACAGATGGAGAAGAAGCTTGACGGCAACCACACAAGAATGCTGCGAGCAATTTTGAACAAGTCCTGGAGGCAACACCCCAAAAAGCAACAGCTGTACGGTCACCTACCTCCCATCACGAAAACTATCAAAGTTAGACAAATGAGACATACAGGACACTGATGGAGAAGCAGGGACGAGCTCATAAGTGATGTTCTACTATGGACCCCTTCACATGGCCGAGCTAAAGCAAGGCGACCAGCTCAAACCTACATACAGTAGCTCTGTGAGGATACAGGATGTAGCTCTGAGGATCTGTCAGAAGCGATGAACGATAGGGAGGAGTGGCAAGAGAGGTTCAGGGATATCCATGCTGGTGGCACGACAAGATGATGATTATTTTATATGTACAATTATATATTTCAATTGTAAAAAAAACATATCTTGAATACACGGGCTTAAGCTAGTGCCAGTAGGTGTCGTCAGTGATGTTTTAATCTTCTGGGTCATTGGGGAGTTTCGGGTCTTTCAACATCATACTCCCTTCACCAGAACGACCCCCTCAGAGATAATCAATTTCTGAGTCACCTACCGTATACAACGCTAGATAAAATTATGGCTTGGACGGCTCGAAATAAATAATCCCTTAGACCAGGCCGAGCATTCGATTGGCTGTTGGAACCAGCCAATCGTAATGATGATAATATACTAGTTGGTTATAAGGGTTCAAGATAGATATCTGCATCTATGTTTTGAATTGATAACAAAAAATTGATCCTCTGTATATACAATATTTACAAGTATAATCAATACTTTCTTGGCTACTTCTACAAATGTTGTACTGTGATTCTTCTAAAAACAGAAATTAAAGTATTTTCTATAATTTTGATAAGAGTTATAATCATTCAAAGATCTGTTGGAACAGATGCAAAAAAAAAAAAAAATTCAATGATATGAACAACAAATGGAAAAAGATAACAGTATCTGCCTTAGGTTTTACTAAAATCATCATTATTTGTGTATGATTATTAAATATAAGATTTAAAAGAAGGTCCACAAAGTGTAAACTTTTAAATCAAAAATTGGCTCTGCTCATAGTAGTATTGAGTACTTTCTACTTTCTTTTAATCAATTTTGGACAAATATGTCAACTACATCCTTTGCAGAGAAGTAAGACCAACAGCCCACCTATCCAATCCCCAAAATAGTGTATCTTAGGTAAGATATTAAATTGCATCTGGTGGTGAGGCACCAAATCTTGACCTCAAGATAATGTAGATCCACTTCTTTGTGGCAATTGCTCCCAGATCCACACTGAACCAGAGTTGTAGTACCTGTTTTGGTTCTGTCAATGGGTATGTTGGAAAATTATTCATATTAGACAGGAATACTTGAAACTATATAAATATGTGCAAACAAATAAGTATAATTATTATCATTATATATGAATAGTTGCATAAAATCATGTAACTGTAAGCAAATTATTAGCATTAGATGAGAATACTTAAAATCATATGAATGTGAGCAAGTTATGTGTGTTAAGAATAGTTACTTGAAGCTATAATTGTTTAAAAAAAAATTATTATCATTAGATACTTGTGTCATACAATTAAGGTAATGATTTTTTGTATTAATCATTTTTCATTAATTATATCTTATTATCTAGTTTGGTAAGGCTTTGAACTACTTGGTGTCTCTTAGTTCAGGTGCATAATCAGATGGGCACTCTTACACCCGTGCGAAAAGGATATGACAAGCATCATCTGTCATAAAAAATCCCCAGACAGGAAATGAGGCTGAGCAGTTATTGGAGTGAATTGAGTGTGTTGTTGATGTCATGCTCAGAAGAGATGGTCCTGAGAATTTGAGGATTTTGAAAAGATGATTAGTTGAGTTTCTACTGTTAAAGCATGCAGCTGGGTTTTTCAGATCTATAAAGCAGATCAGTTTGGGTCGCTACCGGCAGAGATCTTAAACACCACAAGATGCACCATGCGTGGGGAATGGGGGTCAGCATAGTATGGTTAGCATAGGCCCTTAAGAATTGTGTCTCTCCTCATAGCACCAAGGACTGAAGGTAGAAAGAAATAAACTTGTTCATACCACCTGTATTTGTATTATTGTTGTTGTTATTGATATCATTATGGTTGAAAAAATCTGAATTCTGCCTTAAATAACCAAACAAAAGTTGACATGCCATAAAAAGAACCAATTTTGAAATGTTCTACTATATAGAATAAAGCAATGTTTAGTCCTCACTATTAAATAATAATTTAGTAGAGTTAATGATTGGACTGAATAATATTTTTCCATCATCCAAATTCTCTATAAGAAGAAAATAACAGCTATGCTAATTAAAATCTATCACTTCTTCCTTAATAGAAGCGTCAATATCATCATGTACTACAGTTATAATAGGAATCTAGTGAATTTATATATATATATATATATATATATATATATATATTATAATTAAGATTATGCGAGTCTGTCAGTAACTGAAACTGTCATCACCAATGTCACAATCCCCTTGGTTATTTATATCACAATCTCCATGATTTTATTTTTAGTTAAATCTCTGTTATCAAGAAATTTTTTTTATATCATAAATATTGTTGACCTTACCAAACATTCTCATAACATGTAATTTTATCTATATAAACAACCAAATAGCAGTCTACAGTGTGAACAGTAAGGCTAATTTGCATATTTATCTTAAAAATTTAATTTTGATAAATCTTTGCTTGATATCATTGACTATTAATTATTTAGTTTTATTTTAATAAATATAAGGAAACACACTATCAGTATATCTTAAAAGGAAATAACTGTAATTAGATTCTTTAATAATTTAGTTAAATAGTTACGCAGGAAAATTCAACAATGAAAGCCAGAAATGATGGACAAAGCTAACCTTCAAGCTGTTCTATTCTTTAATTATACTCCTCTGGTTTCAAATAAGTCTAACATAATAATTTAATTCTAAACAATATTAAATGCAATCTTTTATTTCATCCATTTTTTTTTTTCACTTTACTCAATATTATCTTTTCGTAACTATTTACACACATATGCAAAATGAAAAGAAAAAGTAAGTCATTGAAATAAAGAAAGAAATGACTGTTCTCTATAGTCCAATTTAGATGAAGTAGGAAAATCTATCAATGAAAGCTGGAAGTGATAGAAAGAGTTAGCATCCACTCTGATCTCTTCTTCAATTATACCTCCTCTATTTCAATTAAAAGTTTAAGGAAATGACTTTATTTTATCTTATTAAATACTAAATGGAGATATGTATCTGTAACCAAAACTAAGTCACCATTACAGCTACAATCATCAGGTGAATTGGTACTCCACATGTCTGACTCCTATATAAAACATGAACCTATCCACTTCCTGTTCTTTGCCAAGTCGGCTGGGGCTGTAGAATACACCGACTGCACCTCTGCAGAGGGGTAAAAAAAATGAGTGTTCTGGATATGACACCAATTTGATGGTGAGGCTCCAGTGATGCTGGAGCTTTGGGGAATGTGGAACACCCCTTCATTGCCATCACTCCCAGGTCCACTCTGGTCCAGAATGGTAGCACCTGATAAGGCCCTATCAATGGATTAAATAGAACTAACGGCATACTTATGTTAAACTGAATTGTTTGAATTAGAACTGTTTGACTAAACTGAATAGCTTGAAATAGAAATGTTTTTGACAAACTTTACTTACATCTAAACTGCGTGCTTATGCTAAATTGAATTGTTTGAAATGGAACTGTTTTTGACATTGAAACTGTACTTACACAAAACTGAATTGTTTAATATAGAACAGTTTTTGACATTTAACTATGTATAAACAAAATCTGTACTTATACTCAGCTGAATTAGAACTGTTTGAATAAAGTGAATAGCTTGAAATAGAAATGTTTTTGACATATAAACTGTGTACTCATACAAAACTGAATTGTTTGAAATTGAACTAAATATTTGCATAAAAATGCATTTGGTGCTAAATAACCTACAAAGGTTGATATGCCATAAAACCCAACCAACTTCCTGTTCTAACAGCAGTCCATAATGATGATGAGGCTTCTGTTTAGGAAGAAGTCAGACATGGAATACCAGTTCATAACAATGAAACTGTCAAGAGTACCCTGCCTTATATTTTACTTACATATTTTTACAAGTGAAAAATACACACACACACAGTTAGAACAATGATATATATATATATATATATATATATATATATATATATATATTTGTACATATCATTGTTCTAACTTTAACAGTTCTTTGTGGGGAAAATACCTATTAGCTTATTTCATAAATCATTTTTCAGTTAGAGATAGCACAAAATAAATTCTTATAAGACATTCCTAGAACAGATCCAAATAATAGCTTTTCTGTTTTCTTTTCTTCTTCAACATTACAGTTAACATCATTTTCTTTTATAATAACAAGATGTAAGAGATAAAAAATGGTCAGATGACTGTGTAAACACACTATACACATCAATTCTATTTGGTCTAACAAGGATTACCAGGTCCACATATATCTGGAATTCACATAACCTCTTATCATTGATGTAGACAATCCTCACTAAAAGATTCAGAAGAAAGATCTTAGACAAGTGTATTATATCTTCATTAATAAATAAATGAAAACAAATATAAGCCACTCAAGAACATCAGAAAATGTTTAAAAATAATCAAAAAAATATTCAAAAATACAGATGGCTCAAACATTTAAAGCCAGGTGAACAAAGCAGTTTTATAACAGAAAAATCTAAAAAAATATCTGACCAGAGGAAAAATAAATGAAAGATTTAGAGAGAAAAAGCAAAAATGTTTTGATCAAATATAAGGTTAGAGTTCAGAGATAAAAAATGAGATCAAGAAAGTTGTTGCAAGAAACTTCTGCATAAAGATTTCAAGAATCCTGAAAATACTACAAGATTAAGAATATCAAGCAGAGGTCCTTCAAATATATGGAATGAAACATGAACCTATTGAGTTACCATAATAACAGCAGTCCATGATGATATTGATGCTTCTATTTAGGAAGGAGTAAAAGACCTTAATAAGTTCATTTTAAGTTTATTGCTCAAATCAAAATCTCACTATGTTTTTTCTGGGCTACACAAATTATATAATGGTTAGAGTATTCACCAATGGCCCAAGAGATCAGGGTTCAATCTCAGATCAAGTTATACAAAAGACTCAAAAAAAAGGTACTTGATGCTTCCTAGCTTAACATGCAATTATCATATTTACCAACCCCTCCGCTCGAGCGGGATATGACACAAGGTCAATTTTTAAGTGGAGTTTAACAGGTTTGAATTCAGAGTTTTCCTTCTCCTAGACTAGTTGCCTCACCAAGGCTGAAGACCCCAGTCTGTCCTACTATTTACCCATAGCTGGAGGGAGAATAATTGGATTCATACCTTTCCCAAGGGTATTAGTGGTATGTGAAATGCAATCAGTGTTGTCCAAGATTTGAACTCGTGTCACCGTGTCCATTTCCTACGACGATAACCATTACACCATGAGCACCTGCTTAACATGCAATTATAAGATACAAATCAAGGGTAAGTGGAGCAATCCAAGAAAGGAATAACACCCTCTTCTACACCTTGGTGTAGTAGCTTATGAAAAGGGAGCCTTCAGGTTGCCCTTGATTACAGTTGGCTAACTTATAAATTAAAATGATAATACCGGCAAGACCACAGAGTGAAAATAGGAGAAAGCAAAAAGTCAGACAAATACTTCAACCTTGTCAGAGAACTAAAAAAGCTGATGGTGATGCTAATTGTAGTTAGTATGTTTGGGATGGTCCTCAAAGCCTTGGAAAGGGGACTGGAATAATTGGAAATCAGAGGAAAAATCAAGACCATCCAGACTACAGCATTGTTCAGAATAGCCAGAATATTGAGAAGATTTTCTGTCACTCAGACTCCAATAAAAGACCATCAGCTAATACTGGTGGGAAAAACTTTTAAGGAGTGAATTAATAATAATACAGAAAATTTGGTGTTAATTAACAAAGAAAAAAGAACAATTCAGGGAATTTTGTGGTTCCAGCAAACCATAAAGTGAAAATAAAAGAAAGCGCAAAAAAATAAGCAAATATTTGGATCTTGTTGAAGAGGTGAAAAATCTGTGAAACATGAAGGTGAAAGTGATACCAGTTGCAGTCGGTGCCTTTACAATGGTCTCCAAAAACATAGAAAAGAGACTGAAGGAACTTGAGATCATCTACACCACATCACTTTTAAGATCAGCTAGGATTCTTCGAAAAGTCCTGGAAAACTGAAGAGACTTGCTGTCAATAAGAGTTCTATGAAAAACTACAAGTTAAAACTGGTGGGAAAAACTCAAAGTGAAAATAGATTGAACAAGAAAAGAGTTAAAAGTGCTTAATGCTTTTGTAGCAGAATAAAATATCAATTTACAATCCCACATCGCTCATTCTGTTAACCCAATCATCAGAAAGAAATGATGATTTTGATGACACATAAAATTTGGCATAATAGAAATAGTGCAGGATTATGATATTATATATAAAATGTTTGTCAATCAGCATTGATGACAATCATTAACTAAGCCAAGCTTAGCAAATGAACTACAAAGATGATTTGTTGAGGATTTTATGTAAAAAGGTTCAATATTCCTACAAAGAAAATAATAGTATCGATCAAAAGGCAGAGGATTAGACATATACAATACCTTTGAAAAAAAAAAAAAAAACCCACATATATACAAATTCACAGATCCTAAGAGCTAGAATAACATCATAGTGGGCTTTAAGATTGTCACTAGATACCAAGTAACAAAAGTGGAGAAAAATGCATTTATAGTGGTTCTGATGTTTTAATTAATCAGACCAGCCATCTCGGTGGGTTCCTAACTGACATTCATTAGGAGGAGAAAACTGTTAGCAACTTTTTAGGTTTCTATCAAAGAGGGTTTCAAGAAATATTAAAACACAAAAAATGTCTGCTCTGCTGTTTTCAGAAACCACAACAACCAACTCAAAACTCAGACTTTTCCAGGCTTGCTTCAATAGTGATGAACTTTAACCTGTCACTTGTCCATATCACCCTACACACTTCTGCTGGGTTTGTATAACACTATAGATCTTGCACAGGTAAAAGTAAAGTTGGCGACCTTAGTCAAGGGTGACCAGAAGACTCCCTTTTCAATAGCTACTACACCGAGGTGTAGGGGAGGGTGCTACTCCTTTCCTTGAATTGCTCTATTTTACCCTTGATATGTACCTTATATTGCTGAGTGTTAAGCAAGAAGGTATCAAGTACCATTTTTAAAGTCTTTGGTATGACGCAACCTGGGATTGAACCCAGGTCTCCCAGACCATTGGCGAACACTCTACCCACCAGATACTACATTTAAATTCTAAGTAGAAAAACATAGTGCTTATACATTTATCTATGCTATTATTCTGCTTGTTAATCAACAAGCAGGATCATAGCATGAATAAATGGGAAAATAATAATGGGGAATAATAGTTTGTGACATAGATATTATTTCAATCATTTTTGTCACAAAAGCTTTCAGAATCAAGTCAAAGCTTAGAATATGTTGACTGCATCTACTGAAGAGGGGTAAGACATTCCTCACAAAAAAAAAAAAGGTGTCTGGGTCTGACACTAAACAGCATCTGATGGTAAGGCCTCAGTTCTGGAGATATGGAGTGTGGAGTACCACTTCATTGCCATTACTTCCAGGTCCACTCTGATCTGGACTGGAAGTACCTGCAAAGGTTCAATCTATGGACCAAATAGGTCTGTTTGAAAAGTATTATTATTGTATAGGAATACATGAAACCAAATAACCATATGCAAGCAAATGATTATTAAATAAAATTAGTAATATTAGGAAGATTTGAAACCCAAGGATTATTATTAGTTACTTGGAATATTTAATTGCTAGCAAATTATTAGTATACATAGAAATACTTGAAACTATATTACTATGTACAAACAAATGATTATTTTTAAATAGGAATAGTTACTTTAAACTATATAATTTTATATTAATTAGTAGTATTAGATAGGAAACCCAAGTCAGTGGGATTTAGAATACTGTCACGCGATATCCCACTGGGAGGAGGGAGATAAAATTACTACTCCTCGTATTTGAATTGACAGTATCAAGCCGTCAAAAAAGTGACCGTTAAGGAAGAATGTAGGTCACAGAGGGGATAAACAGGTGTTGGTACTTAGTAACCTCAGGTCGCCGGACACCGGAAGGGGAAAGAGAGAGAAGCCAAATGGTTGGCTGGGACCCCAAAACGGAAGTGGGGACTCCCTTCCCCTCAGCAGAAGTAAAGGATAAGAAAATGAGTTTTTGAGCAGGGTCCATAGCGGGCAGACGAACCATAGCCAGTATTCTGGGTTGAAAACAAAATAATACCTGAGACAAGAAGGACCCCAGGTCCTTCAAGCCAGTGTAAAAAAATAGAATAAAGTCTATTAGCCCGTGAAAGAAGAAAGATTCTCCAGTGGAACCCCGTCGAAAAATAAGATAAGTACTTTGGGGCCATTTCTCCTTTATACCCAAACTTTGTATACCACTCTCTCTCTCTCTCAATTTGAAGAAAGACAAAAGTCAAGAAAAGACATTTATATTCATGGACTGTCCTATTATTATATGTTTTGACACTTTGAAAGTGTATATAACTGTAGTAAAGGAATTCATGTATTTTTATGTTACCATGTGGTCTATGTTGTTGTTTGCCGTTCTACTACGAATTTGTTGTTGTCACATTTCCTTTTTAGCTTCTATTCGCCTTATGTTATCTCGCTTAGAATTGTCCAATTAATTCCTAAAATATCACATGGGAAACCGGAGTTGCCGACTACTACAATATAATATTATTACGACTAAAACCTATAGGCTCATTATCTTCCATTGTTGAGGGGAAGGAAGTTTAGCGGCCTGGTGGGTGTGTGATAGTGTGAAATTTGGAACCCCTTGCCAGCGGCGGTCAGTCTGGTCCTAAATTAATCCCTCACGTAATATGCCAGTTCTTATATGCCTGAGAGAAAAAAATCTGAACGAGGACATATCCTATAGGGGATCAAGTGCCAACCTGCCCCGTCTTCACACGTGCGAAAATAAAGTCCCGTTTTGGGATTTTAGTCAATTTCGCGTCACAATACACTAACTGCATTCTGTGTAGAGGAGTAACCTCCACCCACAAAAAGGGATATCTTGGGTATGACACTAAACTGCATTTGATGGTGAGGTTCTAGTTTTAGAGTATGGAGTATCTCTTCATTCCTATTACTCTCAGGTCCACTCCGACCTGGAGTGATAGTACCTTTTAGGGTTCCATATATCAGTTTAAAAACTCTTAGCATTATATAGGAATACTTGATACTATATAACTGTAAATTATTTGTATTAAGAATAGTTACTTGAAGCTATAATTGTTAACTAAGGATTATTATTACATTTGTTACTTAAAACCATAACTGTGTACAAACCGATGATTATTATTAAATAGCAATAATTACTTGAAACCATATAATTATGAATATTAGATGAAATACTTAAAACTCACAACTGTGAGCATTTTTTTTTTGATTAGATAGGAATACTTGATATAATTATGCAAAACCTCTTTAGAAACAACTACACCAAAAAAATGTAAATATAGATGTACAATGAACATGATTTCCCAACCTCAAAGCATAAAATAACCCATGACAGGTTAACATGCCATTAATCAATCAATCAATGATAGTTAAGCAAGTGTCTAATTTTTAAATTATTTTGCTACATCTTTTTATTTTGTTTTATGCCATAATGTTTTACTACTGCATAGTAAAAAGAATGCTATCAATTTATTTGGGAGATGATCAGATGAAGTATCTTATCATTGATTTCTTGACATGTTTAGTTTTTATTATTGCTGCTGTTTTGGGTATTTTTGGAGGTAGAGGTGGTTAAACAAAGACTCATCAGGACTTCAGTTATCCATCATATAAAAATCCTAAAACATAACTTCCTTCCATATTAACAATTATGATGGTAATCATTTTAATACTTCAATCAAATGTGATTACTATGTTTATATGAATAGCATTTCTTTTTTACAACAAAAGAGATCTGCTAGATTTAATAATCAATAGTAAAATAAAAACTCTCTTGCTCATCAACACTTACATGCATCATGCAGTACTAACATTCTGTTCCTTGATAATAAGTGTATACATAAAAATAAGTAAAAAATAAGTTTCCTCTCTCATAACAGTCATTTATGTTTTCCTGCATTCATAGTCACAAGTATCTCAAAATGCTTAGCTTTGTATCATCATCAGAGTATGCCAACAGCATGTATTCCTTTGTCTCTCTCTCTCTCTCTCATCCTCCATCACTATTGGTCAGTCCTCTAGACAGCATCTAATATCTGCACAGAGCTGATGAATATAAGTTTTTGCTGCTCAGCCAACACTAGCATGTCTACATGTAGAAGTCCATAGGAGAATGTCACTTATGAGTTTGTCCTTACTTCTACTGCAGTGCCCAGCATATCTTATTTGTCTTACTTGGATGATTTGTGTGATGGAAAGTAAGTGGCCATACAGCTGTTGTTTTGTAGAAGACTGCTTCCAGGATTTGTTCAAGAGAGCACATAATCCTTGTTCCTGTCTAGTTTTTTCTCACAATAAAGAACCTGCCATCTGAGAAAATTAGCTTTTAGAATCCCCATGGACAACAGATGTCTCAAAACATTGTGACTTGAAATAGAATGACAATTTTTATTCATACCTGATGTTCTTGTGAAAATTTTCACTTAACTGAAGCAAAAAGGTTATGATGCTTCACATTGTGTGTAAGCAGCCATTTGTAAATGACTTACATGCATGCGCAACTTCAAGTTTTTAAAATTATTATAGCATATCATATTTACCCAACCCCTCCGCCGGAGCAGGATATGACACAAGGTCAATTTTTAAGCGAAGTTTAACAGGTTTGAATTCAGAGTTTTCCTTCTCCTAGACTAGTTGCCTCACCAAGGCTGAAGAACCCAGTCTGTCCTACTATTTACCCATAGCTGGAGGGAGAATAATTGGATTCATACCAAAGGTATTAGTGCTAAGTGAAAATGCAATTAGTCTGGTCCAGGATTTGAACTCGTGTCGCCGTGTCCATTTCCTACGACGATAACCATTATTATTATAGCATATGCATACTTTCTTGTGTACATAAGGGTGTGTGGACATGAAAGTGAGACTAACGGCAGCTCTCGACAAAAGAGGTTTCGTTTGTGTCTGGCGTGCAGGTCAGTGATCTGATACAAAGAAAAGAAAAATACTCACCGCTGTTTCAATAATCCACTTTCAGCCCATTAAAGGAAAAAAGAGAGGAGGCCCCCAACTGGAATTTTTATAGGCTAAGGAAATGGACTATGGGTAAGGTGGCGTAAATAAAAACCGACTCATTTTTCTTTTCGGCGACTTTTTCTTGGCGAGAAGCAGGAAAGAAGGTGGAAGAGAAACGAAGGAAGAAGCACAGAGAGAGAGATAGAGAGAGAAAAAAGGAGAGCAAGAGCGAGAGAGAGAGAAGGAGGAAAGTGGAGGAGGAACGCAAAGAGGGAAGTGGTGTAACAAGCACTTTAGACTGAAATCTAAAGGTCGCTGGTTCAATCCCGGGTTCAACACACAGGGAGATTATCCACCCTAAAACTACAGGGTGATAGATAGGAGTCTTGGCAGAAAAACCATTATAAGTAAATGAGAAGAGTGACATTTGGTTGGAATGCATAGAACTGACATTCACAAGAAGGAGTGATGAAATGAGCATTATTGTTTGAAAGAACCAGATTTCATCATGAAGAAGGAAAATAATTTCCATCTGCTTTTATGGGTTAGAGAACACAAGAAAGAAGTCTTGTATCATTGTTCACTACAGTTCATCTAAAAAAAAAAAAATTTTTTAAATACTGGTTAATTATTATCTGAACAATCTATCCTCATGAATTGAATAAATGGTGGGAAAATCTTCAGAAAGTTACTGACCATGACAGACACCTGAAGAAAGCCAGCAGTTATAGCAGACAAAACAGTGTTGTTATAACAAACAAGATGAAGACACAAGTCTAAGTACTTCAGTAATCAAGTAATGCTATCAGATGAATACCCAACAGTAATCTATATACAGACTATCTTGGAGGTACTCATGGCATAATAGTTGTGATCATAGGAAATGACTTGGTAACCACTGTTCAAATCCTGGATGAGGCAGCTATTGTCAATGAGTTTGATTCTCACTGGATGCTTTATAAATCTAGCCTTGTACCAAACTAAACTAAGTTTAGTCAATAAAATGTTATATATGTATTTACCAACCCCCACCCACTCAGGCAGGATGTGACACAAGGACAGTTTTTAAGCGGAGTTTAACAGGTTTGAATTCAGAGTTTTCCTTCTCCAAGACTAGTTGCCCAATCAAAGCTAAAGAACCCAGTCTGCTCTATTATTTACCCATAGCTGGAGGGAGAATAATTGGATTCATACCTTTCCCAAGGATATTAGTACTAGGTAAAATGCAATGTTTTGACCAGGATTTGAACTCATGTCACCATGTTCATTTCCTCCAATGATAACCATTACACCACAGGCACCTCCATGTTATATAACCTCTAAAAATGTTGGTGTTCAAACAATTTGTCTTTGTACTGGGCAATTTGACATAATAATAGTTGATGTTTAGAAACTAACATTTTTCTTAATGTATCATATCTAGATAGAATTTTATAAAAAAAGGATTGGTTTAGTTTCTTTTTTAATGGCATATCAACCTTCATGGTTTAATTTCAAAGCCATACTTGAAAATTGCCCAGTCAGCTGGGGCTGTAGAATACACTTACTGCATCTCTGCAGAGGGGTAAAACCCCCACCCAACAAGTGTCCTTGATATGATACTAAGCAAACTCATGGTGAGGTTCCAGTAATGCTGGCACTTTGGGGAATGCAAAGTACCTCTTCACTGCCATTGCTCACAGGTTGACTCGGGCCCAGAGAGGTAGCACCTGATAGGGTTCCTATCTATGGGTCAAATAGGACTAAGCAGTATACTTATGCTAAATTGAATTGTTTGAAATAGGACTGTTTTGACATTTAAACTGCATACTTATGCTAAACTGAATTGTTTGAAATAGGACTGTTTTGACATTTAAACTGCATACTTATGCTAAACTGAATTGCTTGAAATAGGACTGTTTTGACATTTAAACTGCATACTTATGCTAAACTGAATTGTTTAAAATAGGACTGTTTTGACATTTAAACTGCATACTTATGCTAAACTGAATTGCTTGAAATAGGACTGTTTTGACATTTAAACTGCATACTTATGCTAAACTGAATTGTTTGAAATAGGACTGTTTTGACATTTAAACTGCATACTTATGCTAAACTGAATTGCTTGAAATAGGACTGTTTTGACATTTAAACTGCATACTTATGCTAAACTGAATTGTTTGAAATGGAACTGTTTTTGTATGCTAAACAGAACTGTTTGACTAAACTGAATAGCTTGAAATAGAAATGTTTTCATCAATTAAACTGTGTACTTATGCTGAACTGTCTATTTGTATAAAAATGGATTTGGCATTAAATAACCTATAAATGTTGATATGCCATAAAACTCAAACAAGCATCCTTGAAAAGGAACTACAGTAATACTATTTAACCCATAGCTAGAATGATAAGGGGGCTTATACCTTTCCCAAGGGTATTAGTCTGAAAGTGAATGTAATAGCATAACTAGAGTTTGAAGTTGCTTCAAAGCCACAGTCCAGCACTTTAGCCATTATGCCAAAGGAACTTCCCTTGTATAAAGAGAGATAAAAGACATATTTTTAATATGTCTATAAAATTTCAACACAGTTTTTTTTGTGGTTTTTTTTTTTTTCATTTTTAGATGAAGACTTTTTTCATCTTTTAATATTTTTATTAAGTTTTATTTCCACAATTTTCTCAGTAAACCATTGGCTCTCATAGCTTAGTTGGTAAAGTAGCTGGTACAATTAACCTGTTCTCTGGCAGGCAGAAAAAGAAAATTACTGAGTCTCACTAAGAGACACTCCTTTATTATTGTCCTAAATTCCACTGTCCATAGCTGTCATAGAAATGATAAACTAAGTAAGTTGCATCAAAAATAAAGCAACTAAAAATTCTAGAATGAAATACTAATCAAAATTACTAATAAAGATTTACAAAGCTCCATCTAAATATAAAACTGATAAAAAGATGCTATAAACACAACTACTGTATAAAAGCTATAAGAACAAACATGGTGCTGAGAGATTGAGAGACAGCATAAAAAATAAGCTATAGAATAGATTTGGGCCTATAATATCCCACTTAAGGCAGCATTCACGAGGTAAGCAAGGATACAAGTTCAAATCATCTTCTAATATAAAAATTATAAATTAGAAGAAAAAAAGTACTAGGCAAAATTAACAATAATGAATCTAAAGATAAAAATAAGGGTTACTATTAACATAACTGGTGTAAATAAAGTTATAAGAACAAACATGGCACAGAGAGATTGAGAGTCAGAGTAACGGATGAGTTATAGGTTAGATTTGGGGTTATGAAAAACCAATGGTTTTCAAGGCTTGTTTTTTAAGGCGGTATCCCAGAGTCAAGAGAGAAAACACATTTATATCTCATAATTTAATATGGTCACTGATTCATACATTTTTTCAGAGTTACAATGAAAATAAAACAATTAGAAAAAAAATACTAGTCAAAATTAACAATAGATATCACTTTACTGCACAAATTTTGAGACCAAAGGAAAATCCAAGAAATGTTTTTAAAAGAAATGCCACATAAAAAAGCCAGCCTTTTGGCACAAGCCTCTGATAGGTGAACCAAGAGCAGGGTGAGATCAGAAACTAAAAATATTCTCCATGTTGGAGAGCATCCCAGTTTGTTTGTTTTTTTTAATCAGAGAAGTAGCATAAATGATCACTAGCTAAGTGTAGACGACACTAATAACAAACAAAAGTTTAAAGAAGGCAGATGTTACTCTTCTGCATTAAAAGATTCAAATGAACAGTCAAGTGTGAGAGATTATTCAATCAGTAAGTAAAATTGGTGACCTTAGTCAAGGGTGGCTCGAAGGCTCCCTTTTCGATAGCTACTACACTGAGGTGTCAGAGAGAGCACTACTCCATTCCCTGAATTGCTCCACTTTACCCTTGATACATACCTTATATTGCTGAGTGTTAAGCAAGGAGGTATCAAGTACCATTTTTAAAGTCTTTGGTATGACGTGACCTGGGATTGAACCCAGGTCTCCCAGACCATTGACGAAAACTCAACCCACCAAATACTACACTTTAATTCAAGTAGAAAAACATAGTGCTTATACATTTATCTATGCTATTATTCTGCTTTACCCTTGATCCTTACCTTATAATGCTGACTGTTAAGCAAGGCGGCATCAAGTACCATTTTTTGAGTCTTTGGTATGACTCGACCTAGGACTGAACCCTGGTCTCCAAGACCATTGGCGAACATGGTACTCATGAGGCCAATGGACTGAACAGTAACATAGTAACACCCATCAATAAATACACTCCCACCAATTTTCCTTAAAAAAGTTGATTTACTTCCAAACAGAAGATATCAGGATTTTATTATTCTTAGTGAAAAATTATACACTCAAAATGGAGAAGTGTTATTTATTACCAACCTCTACAGTATTAAAACTAGCCAAAATATATGTAACAGTTTGAAAATAAGTACACCCCTTACATAAATTTATGCAGTTTTATTTTTGGTTACAGTTTCAATCCTGTAACATTTGTTAATAAATAATACCTAATAATATCCATTTTGATTGTATAATACTTCATTAGAAATAATGAAATACTGGTATCTTTGGTTTAAAAGTAAAATTTATTTTTTTTATTTAAAAAATGGTAGGGAGTGTACTCATCTATGGACAATATTGCATGTGTTATATTTTTTTTGCAGGGTGAGAGGTTTTAAAGAAAAAAGAAAAGTCAATTTACAAGTTTACACAGTCAGAAAGTCAATGGCAAATTTAATCACATAAGTAATGAACCCCCCCAAAAAAAATTAATATCTATTTTTCTTTTATATCTTAACATATCAATCAATGTTCTTCCGTATCCAATGATATAAGATTATTTTTTTCTGTCATGTAACCAGTTATGCTATATGTTTAAAAGAAACACTAATATAATTTCTCATTATCAGATCTATAAAATAGCTCATCAGTCAATGATCCAAAGAAAAAGAGACCTAATTCATCCTCTTATCAAAAACTGGTACAAGAATGTGTAGAGAACTGTCCATTTGGGAAAATGCATACAAAAATAATACTACTGCTGTTCCATAATAATAGCTACATTTGCAACTATACACTAAATTTAAAGACTATTATGAGACAAAGATTGTAAATACTATACATGATCATGTATAAGTTGATCTATGTAAGTCAACCCTTGATTTATGGCCACTAAAAATCAATTTATTGAATCAATTTTGAAGCCAAGAGTTACTCCTCATTCTTCTCATTATGTATAAATTTCAACTTCTCAAAATTATTACTCAGATATGGATCAATGCCAATGTTCTTGGCCTTAAAATTAAGTCTTGAAAATTTTACATATATACAAGTATATATGAGGGAGTACTGAAAATGTTCTTTCACATAACAAGAAAAAATTGACCAACCAATGAAATATAGATACTATTTTACAAATACATACTAGGGTTTATTATCAAAGGAAATAGAACTGGTGACCCAAGTGCAAATCTTGGATGAGGCTGCTTGCATTTCCCTGAGGAAAAGTATGATTCCATCTCTTCTCCACCCAGTTATGGGTAAATAAGGAAGACTGGGTTCTTTAACCCTGATTTGGCAACTAGTCTATGAGAAGGAAAACTCTGAATTCAAACCAGTTTTTATCATCATGAAGGCATGCCAACCACACAGATTCCCTCGACTCTCTCTCTCTCTCTATATATATATATATATATATAAATCCTATCAGTCATTGCCTGATGCAAGTCCTCAAGACTGCATCCAGTGTTCACACAGAGCTGATAAATGTAAGTTTTTACTAGTTAACACTGGTGTGTCTATGTATAGGAGTCCATAAGAAAATGTTCCTTAAGAGTTCAACCTTACTTCTAGAGGGGTAGCCAGTATATCTTACTCTTCTTATTTGGATGGTTTGTGAGGTGAGAGGTAAATAGGAGTACAGCTGTTTTTTGTAAGGTGATGCTTCCAGGAATTGTTCAAAAGAACATCCTTGTGTAGTTGCAGGCATTTCATTAAAGTCCAAGTGGTCCAACCATATAGTAGTACTAATACAGCTATAATCTGGAAGTCACTCAACTTTAAAAAACTTGACGTTTAGTTACATCCTGCCCAACGCAGGAGGATTGAGAAAATATATACATACATGGGTTTAAATACACTTGGCAAATGTTTTTCTTACGTTTCATTAATCTTTCCAAAAGAAACTGAAGAAAAAAAAATAAAACATTTCCTTCTTGTTGAGGCTGGGAAAGTTTTAGCATGTCCACCAACAACAACATAACAAAATTACTTCAATGTGACAAATACATTCTTGTAAATACATGTTAACTACAGAATTAAGTGGAAAAAAATTTAATCTACTAACTAAAAGTTGTAATATTATGATATGTAAAATCTAGAATGTGTGTTTTGTTTTTAAAGTAAATTCAAATATAACTGCAATTATTGGACCACTAAGAAAATATCAATTTTAACACATGATTTGTAATTCATATTAAAGAGCAAGATAAAGCAAAATCTTTCAGATCTGAAAGAGGGGAAAAATTTAATGAAAATCCAACCAGTATTATGAGTTTTGACAGCTGGCAGTAAACTGGAAACAAAATCACCAGAGAAAAATTAACCACTGATGTTAAAGAACACATTAAAAAAAAGAAAGAGGGGGGAACAAGCAAACACACACATAGTCAGCCAATGTAAAGTCATTAATCAAGTTGTCTCCTCAAACAAGCAGAAAAACAATCAGTTAAACAAAAAAATGAACAATTTACATATAATTATTTTTCTACCAAGTCTTATTCTCTTTAAACATAATCAGTGGGAACTGTTGCCATTCAACATAGTAGTTCTGAAGCCAGTTATCTTGGTTTTTAGCATAGGAAAGGGTATCCAAACTTGCAGCAAGCTTTTTATGAATACTATTTGTGTAATTTTTCAGATATTTCACATAATTTGAAGAATGCAATGCTTCTTAACACATTTGATTCACAAGAAAAGTATACTACACAAGATTTCTGCCAAAGACAAAAAGATTCACGAAGGAGATCATTAAAGTACTATTCTGAGCTGTCAAAAATAACATGCAAAACAAGAATTAAGTAAAAATGAGCTCACCCTAGATGGAGGCTATTTTATACATATCAAGGAGGCACAACTCCAAATCAAAGAACATCATCAACACTCCTGATCTTTCATTTATTATCCAAGTCAACATTGAGAGGTTGTGTTTCCTTGCAGCAAGGTATCACAAACTCTCTGATGATGCTGTAGTTTTTGTCAAGGGGTCACAGCAAGTTGACTTCTAGCATCATAAGCTTTACCATATTGATTTCTCTCTTAGCCATCATATCCTTGATAATGGCTTCATCAAGTATCAACTTCTTTTATTCAAGAGTTCTGGTAGGCAAAATATTTAGCCGAGTCTCCATTCATCAAGGACCAATATTAATATTATTATATTTATGATCAACTAACACAGAACAAAACGAAAGGAAAGACAAAAGCTTAATTATACATACAAGAACACTTAATATTTTATATTCACAATATACAAGCAGGTGGTATTACAAGGAAAAATACAAACAAGTCTCATGTTACAATTATATACAGTTCCATGAACAAGTAATGGAAGAGATACAAAATGGAAAAAGGCTTACTTGACAAATGTGGGTAATTATAGTCATGTGACTTAACTATTCCATTGCAGTTAGGGACAATGTTCCTACTGTTCCAAGAACAGCGGCAAAATAAAGGTTTTGGGTCTCTACTGGACATCCCAATTGTCTAAGGGAGATGATTATTTATTGTATCCCTACACTATTATAAGAAGATTATAATGGTTATCAAGCAAGATTAGGAAACTTTTGTTTGTAAGCTTGATTCTCACTGACTGCCCTATACTTCTAGCCTTGCATTAAAGTAAGTTAAGGAAATGACTAATATTCATTATTATTATCATTATTAGGTTGTAACAAACATGTCTTTAATTATATTCTTTCCAAATATAGATGTGATCTTAATATGATTTTAAAATTTTATGACACAAATGAAAGGCACACAGTGAGAATCAAACTCACTACAGTAATAAAGCTTAGGTGACGTAGTAACCTTTATTCCTTAGTGATTTCATATATTTTTACTCATATAAATTGTGTGTTCAAATGCAGTAATACAATATTAAGCAATATCCCTAGAAATCTTAATTAATCTGATATAACAGACAAAAAATACCAATACATATGGCATTATATAGAACTAAAAGATTACCTGATTCTTTCCTTATGCCTTAAAGTAAAAATTTCCTGCATTTTTTCACACAAGATTCTTTGCATCCATCTGACTTCTGTCTGATGATTGTGTTTAAAAACACATGAAACTTTTAGTCATAAGAAAAATGTGAGGCAATATTTTGTTGTGTTTTTTGGGGGGTTTTTTAACACTGCTCTGGTTTATTGAGATTTCAACACCTATTTTTTATACTCAATTTTTGTTTTGCACTTTTCTTATTGTTGCCATTATTATATATATATATATATATATATATATATATATATATATATATATATATATATACATACACACACACACACACACACACACACACGTATATAAAATTTGCATTCAATATTCCCGGTGCTAACCACTTTTTTGTTTTTCTTTATTAACACCTATTTCTTAACATTTACATTCACATCATTTGGTGTAATAGAGAGCTAGGCTAGCAGACTATTCCTAGTGAGTTGTATTCTCACTTGGGTGCTCATTACTTCTGACCTTGAGCCAAACTAGGTTAAGCTTAGCAAATAACTACGTCAACTATAGAGATGCAGAGTTGGCCTACTGGTTAGTAATTTGTAGTAGAGATAGTTTGTATTGAATAATGCCCTTAAGAAAAGTAAGAATCAAATTTCCCAAGGAGGTCACGTCAGGGATTATTTCCTGCTGCTGGTACCATATAACTCAACAGAACCTGCTGAATGTTACTTTGTGATGAAAGGGGCACTGCCAAGTAACCCCACTGACCTAAGAATTCTCTTAACTAACTCAGCATGATATTGCATACTAGGTCATGAGATAATTTGATTGTGTTCCATTACAGTGGAGTGAGTTTATTATTGAATGTTGGAGCAGACAATGGTTTTTCGGAAATAGTTTGCATATAATAAAATGACCTGAAACCACAAGAGTATAATATAATTGTGTATTGAAGAACAGGTGAGTTAACAAGTCATAATACTAAAGAAAAGACTGAAAAGCAGAACCTTTCTATCCAGGGTTATTATATACAAGATACTTAGAAACTTCATAAAGAAATACATCACATACATTCAGTTTCCATGTTAGACAAATAAGCAATTATATAGACAGCTTTAGAAATTAATCATATGCAAAGCTTATTTTTTATTTAAAAAATAATACAAACATAGTTTAAAATACAATACGAATAAACATATACAATATTCATACAAATATATGATTTAAACATATATAAATATTATATGATACTATTGAATAGAATGTTAAAAATATAATATTCATATATGTATTGAATATAAACAAATATGAATGATATATATAATTCTTATGAATAAAATACTTTAAATGTATATAATATTCACATAGGATATACATAATACATTTAAACAAAATGCTTTAAAATATATAAAATTCATATATGTATTAAATATACATCAAATCAATTAATATATATTATTTATAAATATGATATACATAATACTATAATATAGAATATTTTAGATATAATACTTTTAAATATAAATGTTATATACAACATTAAATATATATTAAACATTATATAAAATATATTTAATGAAATACTTGAAAACTTTAAACTATACTTTTGAATATGAATATTATATAGAAATGATATATCATGTAATACTTTTAAATGAAATATAATATTTTAAATATAATATAATTCATTCATCAAGCAATCTATTAAAACAAGCTTTTTTTATTTTTTTAAGTCAAGAATTGTTAATCATTGATAATCTAAATTAGTATTTTGTATTATCTTTTTAATTAATTCTTTTTTGATTTGCAACTTACTCATCTTTTTATTTCTATGATAATGATGATCATGATAATAAAGGATATGATCTCCATGAGACTTAAACTCATGTTTCTTTTGACCTCAGAGAAACCTTGTTATCCATTCCAGCTGCTTTACCATTAATCTATGAGAGTCATTACTATTGCAGGAACCTAAATCACACCTCTAGCTCATCTCTCACTTTGTCTTTATTCTGTTGGTACCATGTTTGTTGTTGATATTTCTTCTTTTTTTTTGTTTTACACACTCATAGTGTTATTATTGCTATGAAAGACTTCACTTACACAAAGCTTAAATCATTTGATAAAGTTCCAAAATTCTTCCTTTATTTTTCTTACACAGTTCTGGCTTTCTTTTTTTAAACTTCTATCAGCAAAAAATATCACTTTTTTCTTGTTTCTTTATATCCTACACTGTGGAAGAGCCAATGCAATAACTCTTACACAAGCTTTTCACTGATACACCATTATCCTGTTTTGTCAAGTTTTGTGTCTGTTTTTTGTTGGTTTTGTTTTGTTTCCCCACCCCCAAGGAGTTCATCTGCCCATCAAAGTTCTTATTTGGTAGCTAAACTTTATCCCACATGACCAATACCATATCCTTTCTTTAGTCATATGCAGATATAACTTTGTTACTTCCTGATATTTTTATTGTTTTGTGTTCAGTTTACTTTGAGTCTGTTTATATTTTAAATTTAACTAACTTTTTTTTACTAAGAAATAAACAAAATATACTTGTAAATTTGTGGTCTATTTCATGCACTTTCTTTATCACTATACAAGTATAATGATGATGATGATGATGATGATGATAGTAGTAGCAGAAGCAGCAGTAGTTTGTTGTGTTTTTCATTTTCAGTTTTACTTTCACTTTCTTACAATCCTTCAGCAAATCTTTACCCAGAACCTCGGGTGAAGGAACTTAGTGATTAAATGTATTTGTTTTGTTTTGTCTTTTTTTGCTGCCTCTTTTGGGAGATATTTTTCAGTTATATAGATAGTACTCTTAAGAGATTAGCAGTTCTGCAAAGTGCAATTTTTTGTATTTCATACAAGCTGAGACTCCCAGGCATCTTGTGAATGCAACCCTCTCTTGATTATACCCAGGACTCCCACTACTACTAGCATGGCGTAAATTTTAATATGTCAAATTTTTCAATTTCTATTTCTCAGTCTTTGTATTTACTCATTTTATTCTTTGACCAATATGTTATCTGTTGGTATTGACATATCAATTAGAAGGCATACTTTTCTTTTATAGACTTTAACTACTATATCTGGTCCATTACTCTTTATTTTTTTATCAATTTGGACAGTAAATCCCAAGGAGTGGTAGTTCCTTTGGCTTCTATTATTGGTTTTGGTTGATGTTTATACTATTTTTCACAATCAAATAATTCATAGAATTTACATATTTTCCAATGAATATAATGTCCTATTTCATCATGCTTTTCTTTATAGTCTATCAATGTTAGAATTTGGCAACTCAACATGAAGTGGTCAATTGATTCAGTTATTTGTTCACACAATCTACATATTTGGTTTAGTTCATTTTTATGTTTACCTGATAGTTTCTAGTTGGTAGGCTCTAGTCGTGTGTTGCTATTATTAACCACCCAGTCTACACCTTCAGTCCAGTACTTTTCAGACATCAATTAGTCTTTATTATATCTATATTGGCATTTCTAATTCTTTGTGCATATCATCCATGTTGAGGATTTTGTTCCCAAGTTTGTTTTTTTTTAATTAATTTAGTCCTTATACTTTTGCTGCCTCTATTGCTTTATCTTTTATATGTATTTCTTTCAGTGTGAAGTAGAGTTAGTATTGAATATTTTTTCTTTTGTTTCTCATATGTGTTTACTAACAGTAATCTTGTTCATGGTTTTAGAAGTCTAGTCGAAATGGAATCAACCTATTGGGGGGTAAGTCAAATTATTTAACATGCAAAATAAACTGATGAATGTTCACCAATCGGACATAAGCAAAATACTGCCCTCTTCCACTTCAAACTTAGTCTTTTTTATATTCATCAAATCTCGCCACTTCACGGAGGCTTATCTCATTCTCCTCCATAAAACAAGTCACACCTCTTGCGTCCTTTTCTTCTGGTTTCCACGTGCCGGTAGCAGAGACAGCACACCTTCTGTTTCTTCGAGGTAAGATTGTTTGTGGCTTTACCACTACAAATCTCCAATCTGTTGTAGCGTCGAAGTATTTCTTTAATCCTGTAGTGTTTGTTTTGTAGGTCAATTCTAGTTGAATTAAGCCTTTCCTACCATTTTCTCTCTTGATGAACTGATATTCTATATCTGATCATCTTGTTTATGAGAAGCTGATCTTTTCAGCCATGTAATTCTTTTTTACATCCTTTTGTTCTAAAAGGAAGATAAGCATACATTTTAAGAATTTAAATATTCTCTCCTTTAGAATCAAAGTTACCATTTTACGTGTTGTGGGAAGGGTAGTTTTTGTGTTTGTTGTTTTACTTTGGTTTTGGTTGTAGATATGTTACTCTTGTGAGTGAAACATTTTTTTTCCAGGTTCTTTAATGATTTTTGAAATAAATTTCATCATTAGTTGATGTGTGGAGGATAAGTGTTGGAACCAAAAGTTTGTTATTTTACCTATTCCAGGCGACATTCATTTATATCTGTATCTAAGTGTATTCATAATCTCTTCTTTTATAATATCTTCATACATTGGTCATTTCTATAAGTGTCTTATATTTTCAATCCACCTAGTTTTTTTATCATATGGTTTCTTCTATATTACTCCAAAATGTTTTCAATTCATCAATCATGGAGGTTTCCTTCACATTTGTCACTTTTCCTATTTCTAGATAGAATTTTTTGGATTGTCTTAAAATATTCTGTTGTGTCTAAAGAATTTTGTTCATTTCTCATATCTTCAGATACACTGAGCCTTTAGTTGGATTTTTTTACTTTAATTTTTCTTTTATCATCAGAATCTTATCAATTGATGTGATCTCATATTTTCTTTTAATTTTTCTTGCTTTCCTAGTATTCACTTTGACACCCTTACTCATTTCATAGCATTGGATATTTCTCTTCCGTATTCCTCTATTTCTTTTTGCATCCTTAATTTCCATTTGAGTTGCTTAAAGATATTTTGCTTATACATTATGGTTACTGTGCTAAATACTGCAGTAGTCACATATATTATTTCATTTAAAAGCACTAAGATTTGGTTTAAAATCTAGTAGAAGATCTTATGTGAAATAATTTACCAACTTTATCTGCATGAGTTTGCTTCTGTCATTTAAATTTTTTTCTTTATAGGAGGTGCTCTGTCTTTCTTATCAGTATTTGTTACCATAGCAAGTTCTCTGATTATATTCTGTCTCATTTCATCAATTTTAATCTTCTTTTCTGTGTAGCATGGGTCTTCTATTTGAGGTTAGTAATTCTCTAATTTGTTGTATTTATTTTCTATAGCTGCAGTTTTCATACAATCATTGGTTGATTGTTTCAATTATGTTTATTTCAAGTGCTACACTTTCATTTTCTTGGATATCAGCAACTACCTTTTCTTTGATACTATCTTCTCCAGCATTGGTTAAGTGGTGGCTTTTAATGATAAATAATTAAGTAATTTATTAGGATTTAAGTATGCATCTGTATATTTACTTGTTTCATGCCATGTTGTCGGTCTGTTAAGTTGCATTTCTTCCTGATGGTTTGTTAATAGTATAAGAGAATGCATATAATATTTCTTTATAATTTTCTTTTGACCATTTTTTTTTTCCTTGTGTTCTTATTCTTTTATTGGTCGTAATGAAAATCATGGTTGGTCTGGGTCGGGTTCTGATAACTACCAAAGTGAGTATAAGATTTTGTTCCAGTTGCTGATTTTTTTATCCCAACCTAGTTAATCATTGAGAGACGTAATCCCTTTTTTCATCAGTGAGAAGACTGACATGGAGTGTCTCAAGCAGACTGGTTTTCATATATGGCTTTGGTACATTTGATTCTTACTGCCAAGAGGTGTCTTAGTTTTGCTGATGCTATTAGCAGAAAAATAGTCAATCACCATATGTATTAATAAACCATGAAGAGAAAGTTTATATTAGGTTATAAATTATATTATGAATTTATGCTTTCTGAATTGAAAGAAGTACAGCGTGCCCTCTCAAAGCACCTCCACCCCAAAAAGTTCACTTGTTACAATAAACTCCAACATTATATTACACGCCAGAAGTAAGGTAGAAAAACATTCAAAATAAGTTTGACATGATCTTTGGTTGGTTGGTTGGTTATTTTATAGTATTTCAACACTTGCAGGTTATTTAATGCCAAATTTTATATATATATATATATATATATATATATATATATATATATATATATTCAATATGATTGGTAAATGAATAGTTTATAGGTAACATCTTTAAATGAGCCAGAGCTGATTTGTTTGCACACAGTTAAATGGATTTAAGTATAGAAAAAGATTAAATAGTTCTATTTGACCAATAGATGGTATCCTAACAGGTACAACCAATCTGGATCAGAGTGGACACAAGAGTAATGGTCAAGAAGAGGTACTCCATATTCCCTAAACTCCAGAACTGGAGCCAAACTATCAGATGTAATTCAATGTCATACCCACAACATTTGTCAGAGGGAACTTACCCCTCTACAGAGATGCAACCAGTATATTCTAACAACCCTAGCCAACTGGGCTGACAAAATAATTGAATCTTATATAATATTAAATGCTATTTTTTTATTTTATAATTCTTCTTTGCTTTGCCTAACATTAATTTTTTTTAAATATTTATGCACAAACAACAAAAGAACAAGAATATGAAAATAAACTGATATGTAAAAAATAGATGAATTTATCAATGAAAAAAAAAATGGAAACAACTATGCTGCTACTACGCTGTAGTTTCAATTTTCTTTTAGATGTTGTATTTTGATTTGATTAATAAAATTAATATTTATTAAAACACACTCACATAGTTAAGATATTTGTAAAGGGGGGAGGGTAATTTTAAGTAATTTTTTTTTTAATCTATCATACTTCAGTTTTTAGATATTTATTAAATTAAAACTAATATTCTTTTTTAATTCAATCATTCATTCAAATTTTTTAAATATCTATTAAGATGTTTTTTTCAGAATTAAAAAAAAAATTATGAACAGCAATAACATTAAACTTTAACAGCTTTCCCATATGAATAACGATACTAGTGAAATCAAATAAATGAATAAAACTGTAATTAAAAAACTTATATTGCTAATAATCAAAATTAATTATGCTCATGAATATGATTTGAATAATATACTAGAATTAAAAAAAAAAATAACAATGTTAAATTCATACTTTAAATATCAAAAATCATAAATCACAATTACTTTAAATGTTAATAAACTTATATTAAATTAATGGACAATTATATTTCAAATGTTGTATAATTATGAATTATAAAATAAAAAGTAAATGACTAATAATAATTATTGAATTATTTACTTAAAACTATATTTAATAACATTATTTTAGATTCAGAATGAACAACAATAAACTAACAGATTTCCCACATGAATTTGAAGTAATAAACAACACTAATAAAACAGTATTATAATGCTAATAATAATCAAAAATAATCATGCTTATGAATTAAATTTGAATGATATTAGAATTAAAAACCTTATTAGATTTATACATTGAATTTTTTAAAATTATGCATTATGAATGTTAAAATCACAAAAATAAATATGAATGATGATATTTACTATCAACATTTACATTAAAACAATGAAAAATAAATCACAATGAATATTTACATTAAGATTTGTTAGACTTAGAAACATTTTAAGCTTTTTCAGAACTTTCAAAATTACATCACACCGCCTCAAATTCTTCTACTACTACTACTATCATTATTATCATTATTACTACTACTACTACTACAATCAAGATGTGACACATTCTCTTTCTCTTAGACTGGTTGTCTTACCAAGGCTAAAGAACCCAATCTGCTTTACTATTTTCCCATAACTGGAAAGAGAACATAAGGATTCCTGCCTTTCCCAAGGGCATTAGCAGGGAGTAAATTGCAAACAGTCTCCTCCAGGATTTGAACTTGGGTTTACCAATTCCATTTTTGATGAAAATTGTTATGCTAAGTTCACCATTCCAGGATGGAATGAACTTCTTTTATTCAATCAAGCCATATAACAAGTTAAACACAACCAAATAATGTTAATAAATGTAAGAAAACAAGAAGGAACCACTACTGAACTACATCAGGTGAACTGATGTGATGCAAACAAAACAACTTACAGCAGATTAAACCAAGAAATTTTAAACCCATGCAAAATCAATGAAGGAACTAAATTACAAGAAATCAAATAAGTGAAGGTCTACTGTAATCAGTATTGAATAATCTGTCACTCAGATGGTTCGAACAGTGCTACTGGTACCATGTAACCCATTGCTACTTGCCAATTGGTCGGCATCTAACCTAGCTCTCCAATTAAGCTTACCAGATGAGGAGGGTAGTTAGATAGCAGGATGAAACATAAAACCCATAAAAAGACAGGTGAATACACTTGGGGATGCTGTGAAGCACGAGAAGTGTATCGCTTGCATAGAAGCTTGGTTTGACCATTCACTGTAACCGATTGACAACAAGAGGTCCTGGACTATACCTTACAACTGGATCCAGAAGGTAAGTCCAAAAGTTGATAACCTCTTACCCATCTAACTCCATTCATAAATAAGCTGTTATATCTTATATATAATTTTTTAGATGGATAGGGAACAATATTTAAGTAACAAACTTTAAAGTGTGATTGATTTTCTTAATACTAGGATGAGTCAAAAGTTTTACAGTATTTTGGTACATGCTAGTTTGTAGCATGCATATAACATGACTAAAGTAGTTCAAGCTAAGATAGGTACTTGATCTGGTTGGTAGTATTGTGGTAGTTGGTTTGCCTACATGTTGTGCATCGCTTCACTCCTAGAGTGATTTAAAAGCAACAAATAAATGTGCAATAGTCTAATTTGGGAACTTATACTTTAAAACTTTGAACTGGAATGCAGAAGCTACCAAAAAAAGTAAAGACACAGATGGTTCAAGAAATTTTACTTGGATTGTAAGAACCTAGACAATCAGACAAGGTCAGGTAAGCTAAAAACCATTGATTCCAAGGCCATTCTTTAAGCCAAAGAGGCAAACTCAGAGTATTGACATCTCACAATCCATTATGGTTAATCACCTTCCCTACCTCACCAAAAGCATCTGGACCTGTGAATTGTGTCACATGTTACTAATATATTGCAAAACTTTTGACTCACTCTAGTATTTCAATATCTATACACATCATCAGTACATAATGAAAACAAAGCATTGTTAGAATGTGAATGAAAACAGTAAAAACCTCATCTTATAACAAATCCAGACACAAACCATCAGATTGGTATTTCCATAATATTTTGAAACATCAATATTTATTCTAACTTCATTAGTTTTTATTTTTACAAGTTTTTAAAGATTTTCTTTTTCTAAATAAATAATGAAACCTTTTCTGTCCATTTGAACATTTATTCAGTTTCATCTTTAAAAGGTGAGAGAAAAAGAAAATGAAATGAAAGAAACTTTCATGACAATTTACTTTGTTAGGGTGGAAAACCTAAAAGAAACAAAGAGTTGTTTTGTTTGTTTTATTTTTTGTTTGTTTTTTGTTTTTCTTTTTTCATTAAACCCTTTGCTTATTTGTCAATCAAATTAAATATAACACAAGTCAAGACTCTTCAAAAACTTTTGGTTTCCTCTACTAAAATTGGTGTTATATAAGACTGACTTGTTTCTCTTTTTAAGTTATGCCTGATTGTGATTCATTTACTAAATGAAAAAAAACAGAAACAGAAAGCTAGTATCTTCTACAATCATTTCAAGGTAAGGTAGACATTATTTTCAGTTTAATTCCTCAAAATTCCCATAAAACTCATTTCTTAGAGCAGGAAATTATATATCACAAAAACTCTCATTATGTATATAATGTATAACCCAACAAAAACAGGACATCATAGCAAGATTGTTATTAGAATATTTTCAGGGTATCGTTCTAAGACATCAAAGGAATTTCCAACCCAACCTGCAGCAGAATGATTTTTTTTAATCATTCAGATTCTCAATATAATGGAAATAACTATGAAATGATAATTAGAATCCTTCACTTCTTCCTAACTAGAAGCATCAATATCATTATACACTACTGTTAAAATGGTAACTCAATGGGTTCAGTTTATTAGTAGATAAATACAACTATAGAGGTTGATATTGTTTTCTTTGTACTATAATACAAAACTAAGTTTTCATGTTCTCAAACAATTTAAAATACTTACCATAAATATTTTTGTATAAGATGCACTATCTTTCCAGATTTTTTAGCCTGAAAGTTAGGTATGTATATTATATATGAGAACTAGGCCATTGGCCTAATTAGTAGAGTGTTTGCTAATGGTCCAGGAGATCAGGGTTCAATACCTGGTCGAATCATACCAAAGACTCAAAAAAAATAGTACTCGATGCCACCTTGCTTAACACTCAGCATTATAAGGTATGGATCATGGGTAAAGTGGAGCAACCCAGGGAATGGAGTAGCACTCTCCCTTACACCTTGGTGTAGTAGCTATTGAAAAGGGATACTTCAGGTCACCCTTGACTAAGGTCACCAACTTTACTTTATATAATTAACTCTTTTTTCCAGCCATAGGCCTCAGTATATTTGAGACAGAATGACAAAGTAAGTGATAGCTATAATCCAAACTAAAGTGTTTCATGCTGTTTCAGAGAAATATCCACTGGAATGTGTTTGTTTATGTTTTTTCCCCCCTAATGTGAGCTTATCTTCAACACGAGCTCTTTGGGGTTTTTAGTGTACATGTCTGTGTTTGCTCTAAATACTGTATAAATTTTGCCTTAATATATTATGTAAACTATATAAATTCTTATATTTAGTCAGTGTGAACTAATAAAAAGTTGAATGCTAAATTTAGGTTGAATTTATGTGTTAATAAGTGTGTCAACAATAAGATCAGTAAAAAAGTCTGTATCACAAATTCAATGAGAAAAAATTAAGTCAAAAATCCAGAATCACAAGTCCAATGACAAAAGTGCAAAAGGCAAATATATTAAGAAAAATAGGGAGTCTCCCCTAAAAAAAAAATCCAACTTTGTAATCCCAACAGAGTAACCTCACTGTCATTCACAAACCCCCAAAATACCCACAGCTATTAAAAAGCCTCAAATTTAGTTGAAGAAACAAAATTTGCAATTGGTCACAACAAAAAGAATAAAAAAAAACAATTACCATATTTAAAGCTATACCTAAAATGGTAAGTATCTAAGATTTCTTTTTCCTACAGCAGATAGCATACAGGATACAAACCTTTATTCAAAGTGGTTTTCTCCTCTCTCTCACCACAATTTAGCTGCTACAGACTTGAAAAAGTCAATATGTATTATACACAAAAATTCCACCCCTCAAGAATTTTATAATCTAAAGTTAGAAGTGAGCGTTATACAGCAACAATTACAATAATTTTGATGAATTTTAACCCATTTCCATTTATAATCACAAATCATTACAGTGTATTAGGAGAGAAGGAAATAAATGAATGATGCTGTTAGGAATGAAAGTGGATTCAGACATTATCAAGTAATAAATAAACCTGATCTATCAGTTTGGTTATTATCTATGTAAGTACATCAAAAAGTCAGATCATAAAAAAACATTTATTGTACACAATTATTTTTCAACTTCTTTTTTTAACATGCTGATCACATCAATTGAACATTATACAGTGAAAATTTTAAATAAAAATTGAGTTAATTAGACAACAGACTTATTAAATACCCTCCTTCATAAAAAGGCCTAGGGGTTAGAGTGTTCATCAATGGCCAAGGAGACCTGAGTTCAATCCAAGGTCAAGTAATACCAAAGACCAAAAAAAAGTAATACTTGATACTGCCTTGCATTATAAGGTACTTATCAAGGGTAAAGTGGAGCAATCCAGGGAAAGGAGTAGCACCTTCCCCTACACTTTGGTATAGTCGCTAACTTTACTTTTTTTATAAATAGAAAAAGAGTAAACATACAAAGTGATGTAACAGGTATGGGCATGTGTGTGTGTGTGCTTATTCTTGACAATTGTCGGAGAATGATCAAAAACACTAAGATTTGAAGGGAAAGAATAGCAAGAGTTCTTACACACTCTTAGTCTTTATCATATTTACCAACCCCTCAGCTCTGGTAGGATATGACACAAGGTCAATTTTTAGGCGGAGTTTAACAGGTTTGAATTCAGAGTTTTCCTTTTCCTAGACTAGTTGCCTCACCAAGGCTGAAGAACCTAGTATGCCCTACTATTTACCCATAGCTGGAGGGAGAATAATTGGATTCATACCTTCCCCAAGGGTATTAGTGCTATGTGAAAATGCAATCAGTTTCATCCAGGGTTTGAACTTGTGTCGCCGTGTCCATTTCCTACGACAATAACCATTACACCATGAGCACCTCTTAGTCTTTATATACATTCCTTATACATATATATACTATGCCATTTTATTTTTTGTTACATTACTATAAATATCCATTTTCATTGTATGAATTTTCTATTTAAAGTAATAAAATCCTGATATCTTTGGTTTAAAAGAAAACTTAATACAAAATTGTTAGGTGTGTACTTATGGACAATACTGTATTTAGGAAGAATATTTTCAAATATTTAATTCACTCAATAAAATTTTATTTATTCTTGAAAAGAAACAATAATAATTCAATATTATAACCAATGTTATTTATTAGAATTTAAAATTCCTTTAATATGCTAAAACTTCACAATGCTATTTTGATACCTTTGTCATTTCAGGATCTTTGATCCTTCAAAAATTTCTGGTTTGATTGAGTGATTGATTTTAATGGTATGTCAACCCATCTAGGGTTATTTTAGGTAAAGGAATCACATTCACATTTTTTGTGTAGTTATTTCTTAAGAGTTTTTTTTTGGGGGGGGTCAGTCCAATTGTATAAGAATAACTTTTAAACAAATCTAACCTACAGATGGGACCCTAACAGATATTGCAACTCCAGTGGACCTGGGAGTAATGTCATTGAAGAATACTCTACATTTCCCAGAGCTCCAGAACTGAAGTCTCACCATCAGATGCAGTTTACTGTCATATCCAGGACACCTCTTTTTGAGGGAGGTCTAACCCCTCTACAGTCAGTGCATTCTAAGCCCCACTGACAAGGTGATGTTTTGGTTAGATTTATTTTCTTAAAAGAAGGTCAACTCCCTATGGATTATTCAGTGCCAAAATTAGATTATTTTGTAAACATTTGATTGTAATCATAACTATATTTTCAATGTTCATTGCATTTTTTTAAATTGTACTTTTTTATTTGTCTATATTTATTTGTTTGCAGATATGTTATCAAGTATTCCTATCCAATACAAATAGTTTACACAGTTGTATGGTTTCAAGTATTCCCATCTAAAACATGATTCATACACAATTATATGGTTTAAAGTAACTATTCCAATTTAATAATTATTTGTTTTTATAGTTATATGGTTTCAAGTATTTTTATCTAACACCAATAATTTGCAAAGAATTATATGCTTTCATGTAACTAATAAAAATAATCCTAAGTAAACAATTATAACTTCAAGTAACTATTCTTGGCACACAGAATTTGCACAGTTATATGGTATCAAGTGTTCCTATGTGATATAATTTTCAAACAGATTTATTTAACAAATAGAATGAACCAGGCACATTCCTCAAAGCTCCAGAATTGGAGCCCTATTACTGGCCAAAGTTTAAGACACTCTTTTAGGAGGTGTCTCGTCCCTCTTTAGGGGATCCAGCCAGTGTATACTAGGCCCTACTAAAAGGTCATAAAAGTTACATGATTAAGAGAAGATCCATTCTTACCATAGATTTTAGCAAAGTAAGTGCACAATTTCTTCTTTCCTTATTAAATTGACAACTATCACCTTTTCATTTAAAGGAAGCACTTTACAGCTTCTTTGGTATATCTGAATTACTAACATCACTACTACTTTACAGCTGGAACTATGAATTGTTTATTTTTGTGGAGTTAACTGTGGAAAGTAATAAAAGAGACAACTGTATGTAAAATAATATCTACTTACCTCTGAGAGACGTGTCATAATTCTAGTGACTTCAGCCATGGAAGGCCGTTCAGCATGATTACCAGACCAGCAGCTATAAATAAATAAATAAAAAAATAAATGAATAAATATCATAGACAATAAAAGTTTATCACTACTCACAACTACAGTTATTATTAAAGAAATGACAACAAGGTTACACGGCATCACCTGGGAGAAATCAATATCTTCGGTTAATAACATATGTAGTCTCTCCAGCTAATATGAAACCAAATAAATTGTTTGTCAAATATTTACTCAATAAAATATCCCATAACACAGTAGATTTACTTTTATACTGTTTATTGGACAAATAAAATATTCCTTAAATTTTGGCCCGATAGTGAGAAATACAAGAGAATGTGGCAGTTATGACAAGAAATATCTTCAACATAAACCATCAAATCTTTACACAAGGCTTAGATTTCTATAAAACCATTTCTTATTATCACTTTATGGACTTTTTTTTTCTGCAATTTCTTTTCCTTTGCCAAAGAGCCACCAGCAGCAATGTTCTTGCATCTCTTTCCCCAAATTCTTCCCCATTCTAACTTTCAGGCTGCCATTTTGTCACCTAGCTGGCTCTAGGCTCAAATTAAAGCAAAACATCAAGCAAGGACCTACCCTGTCAAAGTTAGACAATTTAGAGCCAATTTTTAGTCAAGCTAACAGCTGCAAAGGAAATAATTGAATAATAAGAGATAAAATAAGAACAAAAAGAATTAGTAAAAGACAAGGGAAAACAATAAACTAATATTATTGTCACTAAGAGCAAATGCAGCAGAATATATAATGTGAAAGACTAGAAAAGATTTGATGAGAAAAAAATAGATAAATAAAATTCTTATTTCATATATAACTAAAATTTTATATATATATATATATATATATATATATATATATATATATATATATATATATATATATATACATGCAATCATATCTGAATAAAAGCACATTCCAGGGAATTTTTATTAGATCAATACACTTAAAGCAAATCCACTCCAATTTGCAACTGTATATTAATTTTGTAGCGGTATATAATACAAAAAAATAAATTGAATAGATTATTAAGCAAATAGATGAAACTACAACAAAAATATATTTTACTTATGAAAAACAATATTTTTAATCAAAGTAATTCCTTTTTAGTGCTTTGACTTACTTGGGTTGCATAATTTTCATTTTAACACGACTTATGGTCAGTCTTACTGATAGCACCACCCCCTGCTAGATCACTAAAGTTAAGCAGTAGTGAACTTGTTCAATATTTAGAAGAGTAACCACTTTAACAACAGTAGTTATAGTAAGCAACTTGAAGCCAGTGTGTCATATCTAAACAAAGCTCTGTAAATAACAATTTTCACTTTTCATTATTATTTTCATCTACCAAGGGTTTCTCGAAAATATTAATATTACTAATTGGTTATTAGTAAGTTAATTCATTTTTCATTTAACACAGGGCTTTTCTATTCAAAGTATAAACCCCATCCCTCACCCCCAAAATAATCACTGGATATGCCACTAAACAATCTGATGGTGAGGTTCCAGCAATGCTGGAGCTTTGGGGAATGCGGAGTACCCCTTCATTGCCATCGCTCCCAGGTCCACTCTGGTCCGGAGTGGTAGTACCTGATAAGGGTCCTATCTATGGGTTAAATAGAACAAAACCGTGCTTCTTTCACTATACTGATTTTTGCATTTAAACTGCGTATTTATGCTAAACTGAATTGTTTAAAATAGAACGGTTTTGACATTAAAATGGCGTACTAATGCTAAACTAAATTGCTCGAAATAGAACAGTTTTTGACATCTAAACTGTGTACTTATGCTGAACTGAATTATCTGAAATAAAACAGTCTGACATTTAAATCTGTGTATTGCCCAGTCAGCTGGGGCTGTAGAATACACTGACTGCGCTTCTGCAGAGGGGTAAGACCACCCCCTAACGAGTGTCCTGGATATGACACTAAACAATCTGATGGTGAGGTTCCAGCAGTGCTGGAACTTTGGGGAATGCGGAGTACCCCTTCATTGTCATCGCTCCCAGGTCCACTCTGGCCCGGAGTGGTAGCACCTGATAGGGCCCTATCTATGGGTTAAATAGAATTAACAACATACTTATGCTAAAATGAATTGAGTAAACTGAATAGCTTGAAATAGAAACGTTTTTGACAATTAAACCGTACTTACATTTAATTCAGTTAAGCATAAGCACGCAGTTTATTTCAAATAGAACTGTTTTTCGACTTTAAAACTGTCTTTACACTTAACTGAATTATTACATATAACTGCTTGAATAGTTTGAAATGGAAATGTTTTTGACAATTAAACTGTGTACTTATGCTAAACTGAAATGTTTTCAATAGAACAGATTATTTACATAAAAATGGATTTGGCATAAAATAACCTACAAAGGTTGATATGCCATAAAACCTAATCAACCAACCAACCACAATAATCACTAAATAAAGGTTTAAGTTTTGGATTGGTAGTTTATTTTGTTTTACTTCTGGCTTCATACTATAATTAAGCCTTTTGTTTGAAGACCATTATTACCATGTTTTTCATTGAGTGACCCAAACTTCAGGTCTTGTACCAGATTAAGTTAAGCTAAGCTTAGGGTTTAAGGTTTCCTCTAGTTGTGTAATAGTTATCGAGCTTAGCTAAAGACTGAGTTTCTAATTGGGTGCCCCATACTTCAGGTTTTGTGCCAGATTAAGTCAAACTTAGTAAAAAGTAACTTTATAGCAAGTACACATAATCATCCAAAAATCCTGCAAACAAATGAGATCCTGCTTATCTAAAACGTTATCTACACAGTATTCATTTAGAAATCTTTGGTTAAATGGATATATATAAGAGAATTTGTCATTAAATAGTCTATGAAGGTTGATATGCCATAAAACCCAAACAACCAACCAACCAAAAATAAACAAGAGAGAAAGCAAACATTTCTTATGAAATAAGTGTCCTATGTTGGCTATGACTATAGATACTGCATTGTCAGATGAGAAATTACGGCATTGTTCTCTTCTCATTAATTTTATAATCTTAATTACAGAGGATGGTTCCTGAAAAGTTTTTAGCCAAACTAAAAAGGAATGACTTCAACCATGAAATGTACATGCTATTCATCTAGCAGTTCTAAGGACTAAGTTTCTTTAACCCTTTAAATAAAAAAATAGATCTAAGCAACAATAGAATATGATTTTTTCCTTTCTTTAATAAGAAAAAAACCTTCACCATTTTACTAAAAAGGAACCACTTTATAGTTTCTTTTTGGCATACCTTAATTGCCAGTATCAACATTCTTGTGTTTTAAGACCATTATTAAGTTAAACTTATAAATAATTAATTCCTGGAAGGTAACTGAGACCAAAGATTTGGAGAGATCACTGTGTGTGTGTGTGTGTGTGTGTGTGTGTGTGTGTGTGTGTGTGTGTGTGTGTGTGTGTGTGTATAAATACATATATACACACACACATACACACAGTTATGATATATTCATATAGCAATGATATTACACCAAACTACTCTTTACTCAACTTATAATTTATACAATTTAGGATTATCAGAGAGAACAAAAAGATAAAAACTTGGTGTTCTTTATCTTAATAAAGCAGTACATTTTTTCTCTCTTGAATTATTTGATTCACATTAAACTGTTAGAAATTTTACAGGTGTCGTTTTAAGATCTTATAATGTCCAATAAGATATTAAATTACCTATAATTAAATGTAACAATGATTCTAAACAAACTTTATTTATATCCTAACTCATATATAACTGCTATCTCACTTCCTCACACTGGCTTCATTACTTAAATTTTCCTTTATTAAAAAAACACAACCATCAGACATGGGTCTAGGTTTAGACATGTTTCATCTGACAATTGTATATTTTTAATACATTAAACTTTAATGAAGTCAAAATGAAGATTCTTTTAAGTTTTATCCTATTCTACTAACCAGTATTTGAATACTTTCTTGATTTTACAAAATTTATATCTATATATTCACACATTTTTTTTTTCCAAAATAGACAACATCCTTAGGAAAAACCAAAATGGCTTCCGGAGAAATAGATCCACAACCTCACAAATACTGACCATCCGTAGAATCCTGGAAGGCGTTCGGGCAAAAAACTTACAGGCGACATTACTATTTGTCGACTTTACCAAGGCATTCGATTCCATACACAGAGGGAAGATGGAGCAAATCCTACTAGCATACGGCCTACCAAAAGAAACCGTAGCAGCGATAATGATTCTCTACAGAAACACCAAAGTGAAAGTACGTTCACCAGATGGAGACACGGAATACTTCGACATAGTTGCAGGAGTACTACAAGGAGACACACTAGCTCCGTACCTCTTTATCATCTGTCTAGACTATGTGCTTAGGACTTCGATCGACAAAATCAGAGAAAATGGCTTCCAGCTGACTAAGAGAAGAAGCAAAAGGTACCCCGCAAAAACAATCACGGACGCCGACTACGCTGATGACTTGGCGTTACTAGCGAATACGCCTAATCAAGCAGAGACACTACTGCATAGTCTGGAACGAGCCGCAGCTGGCATTGGCCTCCATGTCAATGCAAACAAAACCGAATATATGTGTTACAACCAAACGGGCAACATTGCCACACTAGACGGAGCCTCTCTGAAACTAGTCAACAAATTCACCTACCTAGGAAGCAGCGTCTCATCAACCGAGAAAGACATCGACACACGACTGACGAAGGCATGGACAGCTATCGATAGGCTCTCGATCATATGGAAGTCGGACCTAACTGATAAAATGAAACGCAGTTTCTTCCAGGCAGCGGTTGTGTCGATACTGCTATATGGATGCACCACATGGACGCTTACGAAGCGGCTGGAAAGGAGGCTGGACGGAAATTATACAAGAATGTTGAGAGCAGTATTAAACAAGTCCTGGCGACAACACCCCACGAGACTCCAACTATACGGACACTTGCCCCCCATCACAAAAACTATACAAGTTCGACGAACCAGACACGCAGGACACTGCTGGAGAAGCAAGGACGAGCTCATAAGCGATGTACTCCTGTGGACCCCCACACATGGATGTGCAAGAGTGGGACGACCGGCACGAACCTACATACAGCAGCTGTGTGAGGACACGGGATGTAACCCAGAAGACCTGCCGGAGGCGATGAATGATAGGGAGAAATGGCGAGAGACGGTCAGGGATATCCGCGCCGGCGGCGCGACATGATGATGATGATATTCACACAGACTTTCAAATACTCATACCTGCATGACGAAATTATTTAGGTATGTGCATTTTTAGATATCAACAGATTATGATGTAGCTGCCAATCATCTTATTCCTACTTGTCACTGGACCACCGACAGTAATATCAAGTGAGTGGTCAGTATGTATGGATTGTACAAACACATACCATCATTTCCATTGTTACTACCTTTATGCAGATATCACTTTCAACACATTGACCTGTAACACCTGTAATCATGTGTTCCTATCAAAAGCTGGTTGTTTTGTTAACCACAAGCCCACAAATGTAGACAAAATCAAGTTGTATACAGCAATATCTTACCCACTACATCTGAGAAGAACACCTGCTCAATATTCAGCAAGCTGTGCAAATCAAGAAATTTGAATAGACACATGAAAGGACAATTGAATATGTCACATACTACAGTTGACAATAGAGTTTTTGAATATTACATTTATGAATGAATCAGCAGAAGAGAAGCTGTTCATCTGCACACACACACATTGTCATACAATGTAGAAATCTTAACTGGAGAGATACCCAGCTTACTTTTTCATTGTTACTCACTTCATTTCAAGTAACCAAGTTAACCATCGTGCTCTTAAGAATCCCCAAAATCAACATCTTTCCAGTTTGAATCACTTATTTTATAAGACATTTATGCATAATAATGAACATCCAGTGGTGACAACATGTGACAAATGAGGTGATAATGAATCAAGCAGGCTCCCAAAGTGAGTACAATCAACTTATACAGATATTATCGACACACGGCTAACGAAGGCATGGACAGCTATCAATAGGCTTTCGATCATATGGAAATCAGACCTGACCGTTAAAATGAAATGCTGTTTCTTCCAGGCAGCGGTCTTATTGATACTGCTATATGGATGCACTACTTGGACGCTAACTAAACGGCTGGAGAAGAAGCTAGACGGCAATTACACAAGAATGTTGCGAGCAATATTGAATAAGTTCTGGTGGCAACACCCCACAAGGCACCAACTATATGGCCAGCTGCCTCCCATCACGAAAACTATCCAAGTTAGATGAACCAGACATGCAGGACACTGCTGGAGAAGCAAGGACGAGCTCATAAGTGATGTACTCCTATAGAGCCCCGCATATGGCCAAGCAAAAGCAGGACGACCAGCTCGAACATACATACAGCAGCTATGTGAGGATACGGGATGTAGCCCTGATGACCTGCCAGAGGGGATGAATGATAGGGAGGAGTGGCGAGTGAGGGTCAGGGATATCCGTGCTAGCGGCACGACATGATGATGATATTATTTAATATAATTATTATTATCAAATAGGAATAGTTAAATGAAACCATATAATTGCATATGAATTATTAATATTGAAAATATCATAAACTAGAATTTACAGTAGTTACTTAGAGCTATAATTATTTAGAAATGATTATGAGTTACTTGAAACTATATAATTTTTTTTTTAAAAATTGGTTTTAGCATTAAATAACCCAGGAAGGGATAGCATTATGTAAAACCCACTAACAGATCAAAATTCTTAAAATCAAATAATGAGTCTGCAAGTCTTGTAATCTATTGTAGACATTCCTAATGATAGTAAATATGAATTCAAAAAATATATTGCAGACTTTCACAATTTGCATATAGAATAGTACAAAGATATTAATGTAAAAATATAAGTGCAAATATGGAGTATAAAATGGGTTTGCCATGTTATGAGACAAAGAAATCACTATCTACCAAAATAGACTGTTTTTCAAAGTTAGCGAGTAGATGACAGGGACATTGTAGACCAAAATTCAGATATAAGGACACAAAAGATGAAGGACATTCAAATACCTATGACTGACTGGTTCAAGTTGGAAGAGGACAGTGATAGATGGAGAAACTTGATTCATAGAAAATCAATCATAACTGGAAACAACAGATAAAATATCGTACTAAATTCAGATAATCTTAGCATCATTAGCAATTACTATCTTTTTAATAGATTTCTCATGTATCAAATTGATAAATATTATTTCATATCATTAACACTTAAGTTACCAATGTTTTTATTACTATTGTAAATGTTTTCAAAAGTGTATCCAGATAGGGAAGAGAAATCGATAGGTGCTTTATTTCGTTTTCTTCTGGTTTGGTACTATAACTAAGCCTCTTCTGGTGTACAAAAACCATTATTACCATGTTTCACATTGGGTGCTCCAAACTGCAGGTCTTGTACCAGACTAAGTTAAGCTTAGGATTTAAGCTTTCCTCTTGCAGTGTAATGGTTATCATGCTCGGCAAGAAGATCATTAATACAGAGTTTTGAAGACTTGCAATATATTGTAGGCTGATTAAGCTTAGCTTAAATGTGGCACAAGGCCAGAAATATGTGGCATTCAGTGAGAATCAAAATTACTACCAGTGGCCTGCTAATCAGACTTGCTAACCATTACAAGATGTGAGATTTCTGTGTATCCATGTATCCAGAGTTTTTAAAAAGAGGGCACCAAGAACTTTTGCATATACTAACTTGTATCTAACAGATAGTTTATTCATATACACATCCATGTGATAGTATGCACAGATACTTATACACATATACCATATATATATTATTTCTAATATCTGTATTGCTTCTCCAAATAATACTGGCATATTAATATTCTAGCAAGGAGTTAGAAGAGTAAAATTATTCATAAAGTGATTTCTTATTACATTTTATCTACTTTTATCTTAAAAAGAAAAATTGACTTAAGTTCAGCCACTTCTACATTTTATATAATAATTCAAAGCACTCAACAAGGTCTAAAACAGCCATTTCCACTGACTAATTTTTTATGAGGCAGCTGTCAGATATATTTCTTAATAATGTCATTTCTCTAATAAATTTTTACTTTCTCTATTGAACTTTAGAAAAAATTAATTGCAACCAAAAACTTCAATTCATTAACATCTCTTTTTACATCTCTTTCTCCAACATAATATTTCTTCAAATTTTCTTTTTCTTCTTTACTTCAAATAAAAATGAGTAATTACATCTCATTGCCATAGCAACCATCCTGACACTGATGAATTAGAAAATGATTCCCCCCACACACATACACACACACACTCACCTGCTTCTTTTCCCTTTTTTGAGTATTTTAAAAAATCTTAATTTTCTTTTAAGCAAATAGAACAAAAAATTTGTAATCAAGTCAGAATTATTCAATCTTAATTTAGTTTGATCATCAACATCATTAATATCATCATCTCATTTATATGGTATGTTTGATTGCCATTAAGAAAAAGTTTCCAACTAGAGAGGTTGTATTAAATAGTACAATAATGAACTAACAGCTAAGAGGTCGTGAATTACTGTCAAGTCACACTGAAAGCACTGGTTCCTACCTGATCACCCGAGTTAAGCAGAAAAGCCTGTGCAGTACTTAAATAAGAGACCCTTTTTGAAACAGCAAGTCCTATAAACAAACTTAGGCTTGTGTGGCAGATGAAGCAAAGCTTAGTAAATACTAGTACAAGTTAAAAGTTTTGCAATATTTTGGTATGTGCAAGTTTGTAGCATGTATATCAGGTAACCAAAGCCGTTCAAGCCATGATAGGTACCAGCTGTGGTCAGTAGCATCGTAGTAGTTGGTGTGCTAACACATTGTGCATTGCTTCACTTTGTGTCTGATGTGAAAGCCACACAGATGAATATACAATGTAGACTAAGTGAGGAACTTATACTTAGAGTTTGAACAGGGACATAATCCTACAGAAGCAACCAAAAACCTTTGTTGTGCAAAATGAGAAGGTGCAGTTGATCACAGTACAGTAACCATATAGTTCAAGAAATTTTGCACAGATTACAAGAAGCTAAAACTAGATTTCAGGCCCATGCTCCAAACCACAGAGGCAAATTCAATGATTTTCAGAGAGTATCAGACAAGCTCAGCATCAAATAGTCCAGAGTTGTTTGTCACTTTCACAACCTTGGCAAAAGCATTTGGAGCTGAGAAATTGCTCCTCACAAGACAAAAATACTGCAAAATTTTGGACTCATCCTAGTAACAACTGTTAAGAGATTGTAAGTTCTCAACAAAATTTCTACAATCTTATGAGAAAAGATTACAGTATAGAACAAGTCACTGAACATAAAGTTTTAATCTTGGTGTATGAATCAGAACAACTGATTGTAACAAATTCAACTGATAGAAAAAAAAAGATTCCAAATCAAACAAATACCACTTTCTTGATCACATTCAGTTTAATTTTTATAGAATCAACAAATATAATACAGATAGCTTACCAAATCATTCATCTTCAATTATAGAACAAATTTGAACAAAATCTATAATAAATCCAAAAAGCATATTGCAGGCCAAATACTGCAGCTGGAAAGATGATTTTTGTGACACTCAAGAAAGCAATGGTTAATTTGGTAACTTTATTTGAAGAGAGTAACAATGAAAAAATAAGCACAGTGTATTTGTATGCATCATTTGATGGTTACCACTTCTTGTCAGAAGATAGGCATCTTTCCAGTATTGCATGACTGTGTATGCAGATGGCTCACAGGATAACAGATTGCTTGAATGTTACATATATGGATGAATCAGCAAGAAAGAAGCTGTCCTGCCAGGCCATCTGAACACAGATTGTTCAGGAATGCAGTATGACTTACTGATAATCCTTACCAACAGTAAATTCAGAAAATATTGATATAAAGTATCAAATATAAAGTATTAAAATTTAAGTAACTGAAGATTCATACAAAGCATTAACATCATAGTTTATAATACATCTTTTATATTTCCAATTGTGGAAGTAAATAATGGATTGTATGGGACATTCCTTGTTTTCCTACTGTGTATGTTTTTGAAGATACAGCTCATTGATGAAAATTCATTCAGATAGTTCTTTCAAAGCTGCATGGTAATGCTCAAGAAAAAAATTATGTTACACAGTAAATTATACCATGCAGTAAAAACTGTAAAGCCATTCATGAATTTTGAAGTTTCAGATAAAGAAAAAAAGAATCCTTCAATAAATAAAACTATATGACCAAACAAGAAAACATATCACTCTTCCTCTGACCTTTATTTCATAAACATTAAACAAAAACAAAAGAAGAATTAATGATCAATAAGTTCCTTCTGCAGTTGCAGTGTGTGAGACGTGATGTGCTATAGAGAGAGAGTGAAGGGGAGGTCAATACCCTTACTCCTCTTTATTTGAATCAACAAGTATTAAAAAAGATTGGATAACAGGGACCGACCATTAAAGTGGTAGGGGAGAGAAAGAGTAAGTTATCTGTACCCTATGCACTTTAGTCTGTTGAACAAAAGAAGTCAAGGTCAATCGGATGGCATGATTCAGCATGGTGATGGAAGAGAAATAGTCGAATGGTTGGTCGACAGAATCTTCGCGCCAAAAAGTCCAGCACACGTTAGAGAAATTTGAAGGAGAATCTTCAGTTTGGACAAATCCAGCATTGCAACAAGATTGCTCCTGGAGAAGATAGCTCACCCATAAAAAGAGAGAAAATTTGAAAATTGAAAACCCGTCAAAGATAAGTACAGCTCGAACCGTTTTCCTTTTCCAAATTTTAAATATTGGAAAGTTGTATGTATTCAAAAAAACTGTAAATGTTCTATTTCACTAAAAGTTAAAATTATTGAATGAACATTGCTACCCGCCTCAGCCAGGCAGCTTAGACACTTTTACTCAAATAAGAGAAAAAGAAAAAAAGAGAAAAAAGACTGTTGAGAAACATTTTTGTGTGACATTTTCCTGTTGGCTTAATTTGCCGGTATTTTAAAGAGAAAAGAAAAAAAAAACTGTTTCTTAAATCTCATTATTATTTGATTGTTGCATATTAAAATTTTGTTATATTTTAAATGCACCCTTGTGTTGAAATGTTTTGATTGTGTTCTTTCCTCTGTTGATTTGACTTCTTTTGCTATATATCTTGTCTCGGCCTCATACCGCTTTCATTAATTCTCGCTAAACATCTTATTGCCTCCTTAAACTTTACAAGAGGATTTGGAAATCCGTCTACAGTGAATATCATCTAACCTAGAAGTTCGTTCCTCCGTGATATGAGGGGGTAGGGGGACAAAGGACTTGGTGGTGTATGTGAAAGTGAATCAGCACCCCTTTACCAACATCTGAGACCAGTCTAACCTCGAATTAGCATCCATATTATTTGTTTGTTTCTCATACGCCGAAATATGAGTCTTGGCTGGGATTTAATTTGTGGAGTGTCAAGTGCCAGGCTGCTCTCAGTGATACCCATTCTACATAACAGCCTTCTACAGAGGACAATGACCAAGATGTCGATCTCTTGAGATCAGAGTAGAATTCAACGTTACAAATGGTAATTTGTCAGAGTCAACATCAAAAGGTAGAGAAACTTTCGAAGATGGGTGAAGGGCCACATGTTAGCCACAGGCCATGGTTTAGGAACCCTTGTTATAAGACATTTAATCCCAAAGCAGCTTATTTTAATAAGCACTAGTCAAAACATTAATTATTTCATGAAGGTATTTTAACTATATCCATATATAATATACAAGATAATCAACTTCTTTCATCATGAGACAAAAAAAAGCCTGTTATATATTAATCAAGCTGTAGATACCAAAGAATGTCCTGATCTGCTTCTGTAAATACAATAAGACATTCCAGAGATACAGATACCTCAGAGGCAATCAAAGTTATATGATTGATATACAGGAATGAGAACTAAAGCTACTATCAGAAAGACATAAGAATAATTAATGAAAAACTTGCCTACAGTCTCAATGCTAACTATATGTATTTACCCTACCCCTCCACATAAGCAGGATGCAACACAAAGTCAGTTTTTAAGTGAAGTTTTTGCAGGTCTGAATTCAGAGTTTTCCTTCTCCTAGACTGGTTGCTATACCAACTTTAAAGATCCCAGTCTGCCCTACTTTTTACCTAGAGTTGAAGGGAAAATAATTGGATGCATACCTTTCCGAAGAGTATTAATGCTATGTGAAATGCAAACAGCCTCATCTAGGATTTGAACTTGGGTTACCATGTCCATTTCCTACAATGATAACTATTACACCATGAACCCCCTACCCCATAAAAGATTGAAAATATACAACAAAATGATAAATAGGAAAATATTTCTAAAATAAATAAACAAGTTGCCGAAATATCCTCATCAACTTTTTTTTTAATCCACTATAGAACTAAAGCCTTCTCCATGGTCTGTTAGAGATTGGGAATAATAGGCCTTACTCTGCCATGCTGGAGGCACCCATGGCATAACAGTTATCATAGAAAATGAACTTAGCAACCAAGTTCAAATCCTAGACAAGACTTTGCATTTATTTTATTTTGTCCTAATGTCCTTGAGAAAGACATGAATCCATCAATTCTCACTTAACTATGCATAAATAGTAGGGCAAACAGTTCTTTAGCCTTGGTAGGGCAACCAGTCTATGAAAACACAAATTAAATACAAACCAGCTGTAATCTGCTTAAAAATTGACTTTGTATCATATTCTGCATTTAGTGGAGGAGATAAATATATACTCTACCATGCCAGGCTATGATATATGACCTGGAGTTCAGAGTTTTCCTTCTCCTAGATTGATATCCTAACTAAAGCAAGAGAGCATAGTCTACTCTACTATTTTACCCATAGAAAAAGGAATATATGGATTCATGCTTTTTCTAATGGTAATAGTACAAAGTTAATACAAACCACTTTGAGCAAATTTTGAACCAAGCTTACCAATACCATTTTCCATGCCAATAACATATTTACCCAACCCCTCTGCTTGGGCAGGATATGACACAAGGTCAATTTTTAAGCGGAGTTTAACAGGTTTCAATTCAGAGTTTTCCTTCTCCTAGACTAGTTGCCTCACCAAGGCTGAAGAACTCAGTCTGCCCTACTATTTACCCATAGCTGGAGGGAGAATAATTGGATTCATACCTTTCCCAAGGGTATTAGTCCTATGTGAAATGCAATCAGTCTCGTCCAGGATTTGAACTCGTGTCGCCGTGTCCATTTCATACGACGATAACCATTACACCACAGGCACCTCCTCCATGCCAATAACATCCATTTATGAATGGATAGATATAAATAGTGCTCAAAATCTTTCTGTATCTCAAATGATAGAATTTATAACAGTCAATTTGGTTTTTAAAAAAATTCATGATAATAGATCAGTAAGAACTTGCTCAACACTATATTCTTAGAATCATATCCAAACAAACAGTTTTAGAAATAAACTTAGAAATTAGTTTGTCATTGTGAAAAGGTGATTGATTGTTAAGTTAAAAAGTGTTAAAAAAAAAAAATCAGTTTATCAGGGAACACTAATAAATCAAAGAAGATGCCAAATATCTTTACAGTGATCTTAGAACAAAAGCCATAGATAAGTAATTTTGCCTGGAGGCATCTGCAGTCTATCGCATCAAAGTATTTTCTTATATTGAAGGCAACAGCTTTGTTTTCGTTGTAGATTCAACAATTCTCCAGGAATTCACATGTCAGTTATGGATGAAAGGTCACCACTTGATCTGACTTCAGTGATTCTATTTTCATAATCGTAATGAAAGGATCAAATATAGAAGGGTTAGTGGAAAGGTTTGGTAAGCCACAGATTCTGAGATCTTCAAAGATATTTGACAGAGAAGATTGCAAGCCAAGATAACCAAGTTTAGCTTAAGGGGTTTCTTTTGATAATACAGCTTAAATGTAGAATAGGGAAGAGAATGGATAGTCAGGATAAGGTAGAAAAGGTTTGATTTTTAAAATGATCTGAGGAAGTAACCAATCGCAGAGTATTTACTAAGATTTATTCACCCATAATATTATATATATATATATATATATATATATATATACATACACACACTTTCAGAATAAGGTAGTCTAACTTTGGCAACTATTAAGAAGAGAGTCAATATTAATTATTAATGCATTCATAACAATTACTTTTCAAAGATGCATAATGATAAATATACATAAGTTATCATATAATTGTATCCTTTTTGAATTAAATAAATGCAGTGATAATATTGATAATGCCATTAAAATCATGTATCCCCACTTTACCTCATTTCAGCTTACATCAAATTCATCTTTATGCCACTTTTCTAGACTAAATTTCAGTTTAGCAAACATTGTTATATGACTCAACAACATTATCTACATCATAATAAAAGGGAATGAAATAAACAAACATTTCCTTAAAAATATATTTAAAATAAATAGAATACATAAAATTTAACAATGAAGGATAAAAAGAAGCTAAAAATTATTTAAAATATAAAAGCATTAACCCTTTTGCAGGTCGAGCAACATTTTTGTCACTAATGATACACAGGCAAAGCAACATTTTTGTCATTTTATCTGCAGCAAAAAATGTATACAGAGTACAATAAAATATTTACATTAAAGGATTGTGAAAAAATGTTGAAGCTAAATACCATAATTTTATTAATTTCATTTATTATTCTTTACAAATTAAAATATTCTTTAATCTTTTAAAGAGAGTTATATTCTTTCACATGTTGTTTATGCTAATTCAAAGATGTTTGTCATCATACTTAGGGCATTCTTAAGAGTAAATCACAATGTAATTTTATTATGTTATTTTTCCTTTAAAAAAAATATAACTAAAATGTTTTTAGTGTTCTTTAAGGTTTAGTGATAATTATATTCTTTTGCTAGTTATTTACACTAGTTTTATAGTTTCTGCTCTTATTTTTATGCATTCTTAAGGTATTAAATTTAGTTTATCTCAAAAACCAGGTTATGTCATGGCTTTTGGAACCAAATAATGATGTAGGGCAGGGTTTAACTGTAATGTACGTTATACTAAAAATATATTACTTTGAAAAGCACATCGGTAAAAGGAAAAAAAAAAAGAAAAAAGAAAAAAAAAAAAAGAAAAAGAAAATATTTGCTACTTTCAACAGTTCAGATCAAGCAACATTCACTACAAACCTAGCTGGTTAACCATTGCATCGCATGAGGTCCCCTAAAAACTAAGCAAAGCTTAATTTTGACTGAGCTGCAAGTATAGAGGGATCAGTAAGGATCAAATTCACTACTCAATAGTAACTGATCAGTATGATTAGCTCACAATAAATCATCCTTGAGATGCCACTTGTTTGGTTATTCCATTGTACAAGAGTATTTGAATTCCACTTCCCCCCCCAATGCACTACCTGATATATACTGCATTGTATATATCAAAATGAATAAGTCAAAAAGTATTCTACTAAGTGAAAAAATATTGGGTTACTTTTATGACAAAATCACTACTTTATCTTTCAATTTCAACAACCTTGACTCCTGCAATCCTGTTCCCCATGATTCCTAGATAACTGCAGAATAAAGCAAAATATGGCTTATCGATTGGAAAATACACTGGAGAATGGCCTTGTTGAAAAACAAATTAAAGTTCCAAACCTCCACTTTACAATCTGATATCCAAAAGCTCCCTCATAAAAAAAGCAATCTCAGAAAAGTCATTAAAAAGTTTAGGAAAGTCTTTCATTTCTTTTAAGAAGTAACATCAAGTCATGCAAACAATACAAAGCTTCCTGACTTTCTCTCTCTCTTGTCATCTATCCCCATCTTCCATCACCCCTAGCAGGTCCTCTAGAGTGTATCCAGTGTCCACACAGAACTGATGTAAACTCTTGCTAGTCACCCAACACTGGTGCATCTATATCCATAAGAGAATATCACTAATGAGTTTGTCCTTACATCTTCTGTAGTGCCCAGCATGTCTTGTTTGTCTTGATGAGATGGGAAGTAAGTGGCCATACAGCTGCTGTTTTGAGAGGCACTGCTTCCAAGATTTGTTCAAAACATCATGTAGCATTCTTGCATAATCCCTGTCTAGCTTTTTTCTATGCATTTCATTAGAGTCCAGGTAGTCTGTCCATACAGTAGTACTAACACAGACACAGCTTGGAAGAAATCCCATCATCTTTTTATTAGAAAGATCAAATTTCTATATTAGTCCATGCCTTCTCTATATGTATGTTGACATTGTCTTTCAGTAGATGAGATATTACTGCCAAGGTATGTGAACTGGTCAACTAATTTCAGAAGCTTGTCATTTAAAGCGGAAATAAATCCTTCTTGTTTAATGCCAATTTATTAGTAGACAATAGATTTTTAGATGGCCTTTAAATATTAAAATGTTCCTCTACCACTAACATATACTGTTAATGGTCAGGCTGGAAGCAAGATTTCAAAACTAAAGAAATTTTGTTATACTGACGTCAGCAATTACATTCCAACTTTGTCAAAAGGCTATAGATCTTATTGATTGGCATTAAATGGTATATATCAGTGATTGTTATAAAAGTAAAAAGTTGTTGGCGACCATAGTCGAGGATGAACTGAAGGCTCCCTTTTTGATAGCTACTACACCAAGGTGTAGGGGAGGGCGCTACTCCTTTCCCTGAATTGCTCCACTTTACCCTTGATCTGTATCTTATAATGCTGAGGGTTAAGCAAGGAGGCATCAAGTACCATTTTTAAAGTCTTTGGTATGACTCGACCTGGGATTGAACCCAGGTCTCCCAGGCCATTGGCAAACACTCTAACCGCTAGGCCTATGTCAGGTACTAAATTGTGATTATTATAGCTTATGTCAATAAATGTTTTACCAAGATTAAACTTATTTTCCCTTTCTTAGTTAACAAGTTTGTATTAATCCAGGTAGGATGTGACAAAGTCAATTATAAGCAGAGTAAAGTTGGTTTGAATTTAGTTTCCTTCTCTTAGACTGGTTGCCTAAACAAGGCTTAAGAACTTAATCTGCCCTAATATTTACCCATAGCTAGGGGAAGAATACATGGATTTCTCAAAGGCATTAGCATGAAATGAAACGCAAACAGCCTCATCCAAGATTTAAACTTGGGTCATCAATTCCATTTCTTACTATAGTAAATGTTACACTAAACACACCTCCATTTCTCAATTATTAAATTGGATTGGCCACATTATAATTTATGTATTTGGTCAACCCCTCCACCATGAGCAGGATGCAACACAAAGTCAATTCTTTAAGTGGAGCTTAACAGGTTTAAATTCAGAGTTTTCTTTCTTCAAGCCCAGTCTTCCCTGTAATTTATCCATAACTGGATAGATTATGTTGGGATGTATATTTTTCCTAGAGTTATTAGTGCTATGTGAAATTGTAATGTAGGTAGCAAGAAGAAAGGGAAAATAGTGGTTGCCACTTGTTCACATTAGCACAGAAAAAAAACACATTCATTTCTTTTTGGATGTGTTCCAAAAAGGAAATGGGAGCCATAACATAACATGCTTAACTTTTCATAGAATAATTTCAAAATGATATCACAGAATTTTATATCAACATTTATATTAATAAATTAACCATAAAAATAAAAATTTTCGATAAGAAATTTATTTTCCTACTATAATTTAATAAAAACTATTTTAATTCAATCAAATAGTGTTACAATAGAAAGTGTTTTGGTGAAGTGAATAATTAATAAAGGTGAACAATTCATTTATAGACCACTCTGGCCAAAATTGTCAACACACGCAGAGACCAATCAATCAAGAAAAGCTATTGACTGAAAATCTTGTTGATTCAGAACTGAGGTTCAAAATAAAGTGGTTTAAAAAAAATAAGAAATAAAATAGAAGTAAGTAAAAGAATTATACACTTCTGCATTAAATCAGTTCCTGTCAATTTCTGGAAAATGTTCAAAGCAACTTTTAACTCTGATATGGGCACCATGAATAGAGTAATGGTTAGCAAGCTTGGATAACAGACCACTGTTACAGAGTTTGATTCTCAGTGGTTGCCCATTACTTCAGGCCTTGAGAGAGATGCACAATAAAGGAGAGAGAAAGAGAGATGCACAGTGAACAAAGAGAGATACACAGTAGAAAAGGCGGTTTTGGTTTGGTTTGGTTTTATGGCATATCAACCATTGTAGGTTTTTTAAAGCCAAATCCATTTTTATACATATAAACAGTTCTATTTCAAACAATTCAGTTTAGCATAAGTACACAGTTTAGTTCTATTTGACCCATAGATAGAACCCTATCAGGTGCTACCACTCCGGGCTAGAATGGACCTGGGAGCAATGTCAATAAAGGAGGTGCCTGTGGTGTAATTGTTATCGTCGCAGGAAATGGACACGGCGACACGAGTTCAAATCTTGGACGAGACTGATTGCATTTCACATAGCACTAATACCCTTGGGAAAGGTATGAATCCAATTATTCTCCCTCCAGCTATGGGTAAATAGTAGGACAGACTAGGTTCTTCAGCCTTGGTGAGGCAACTAGTCTAGGAGAAGGAAAACTGAATTCAAACCTGTTAAACTTCGCTTAAAAAATTGACCTTGTGTCATATCCTGCCCGAGCAGAGGGGTTGGGTAAATATGATAAAGGAGTACTCCGCATTACCCAAAGCTTCAGCATTACTGGTACCTCATCATCAGATTGTTTCGTGTCATATTAGGACACTCATTGGGAGAGTTTTACCCCTCTGCAAAGATGCAGTCTATGTATTCTGTAGCTCCAGCTAACTAAGCAAAGAGGAGGAGGAGAGAAAGATGTAGAAAAGAAGAGACAGAGTAAAGGAGGAGAAAGAGAGAGAGATATATACAGTAGAAAAGGGGAGGGATGCACAATCAGGAAGGAGAAATAAAGACATACACATAGCAAAGGAAAGAGAGAGAAATGCACAGTATATATGGAGAGAGAGAAAGAGAGATTAACAGCAGAGAAGAAAGAGAAAAAAAAGCAATAAAGGAGGAAAGATAATGCAAATAGTGGAGATGTTAGTTTAAAAAAAAACTTTTTTTTTTAATGTTCTACATTAGCATAATGGAAAAAAAAATTTTTTATCTTAACCCTAATGTTTTTCACCTTCTTTAGTTCTCAGTCAAGGTCCCAGTATTCCCTAAACCCCAATTATATTTCCTTTGATCTTCAACTTTTGGCCTGCCAAAACAATGACCTGGGTCTACGGATAAAAATAAAACATATATAATTTCAGTGTTGGTTGCATAATTTTAGAGCTAAATTGCAGCCAATTATATTGAGACAAATGAATAACATTGTCCTTTTTGCCAGAAAGAAAAATGAACTCAAAGCATTGATTTAAACTGAATAATGAAAGAATTAAAAGATATTAAGCAGAGAGGAAAAATTGCTAAGAAGAAAGATGAGGAAAGCAAAATATACAGTCTTAGTCAGAACTTCCAAAAAATGTTTTCATTTGCAGCACTTTTTTAAATAAAACTATTTACAATGCATAACTTAACATCTCTCTAACATCAAAAATCTAATTCACGTACACATTTGTTATCTTAATCTTTCTATATGCTTATGAATCTTGCATCTTCACTGCTGACCTCTGGAGATGCATTGAAGCCCTTGAGATAAGATACTACCATAAGATCTTGAACATCTCATACAGAGACCACAACACAAATGGGGTAAGTTAGAAATAGAATAACTGCAGCCTTTGGGTCACATGACAACCTGTTTAGAATAGTGAAGGAAAGAAAAATTATGTGGAATAGACATGTGACAAGATCATCAGGCCTGGCAAAAATCATCCTGCAAGGCACAATGCTGAGAGGAAGATGAAGAGGCAGACAGAAGTGGGAAGATAACATCCAGGAATGGACAGGCCTGTCTTTCACTGAGTCACAGAGTACATTTCACAACCAAGATAGATGACATTTGATTGTCAGAGTCATCTATGGTGCCTCTGCAACCTCCACCCCACCTGGGGTTACAAGACTGATGACTTAGTAAAGCCAAATATATAATTCAAAATTAATATCCTTATCAAGTCATGTTGATAGGATAGATTCCTTTGACTCTCTTGTTGTCCGCCCCTTATGGGGCATTGTTCTTGACAAGTCCTTTATTCGGCATCCAGTGTCTACACAGAGCTAATAAATGTAAGTTTTTACTGGTCTGCAAACACTGGTGTGTTCATGTGTAGGAGTTCACAGGAAAACATCACTCATGAGTTTGTCCTTACTTCTCCAGCAATACCCAGCATGTCTTGTAGATGGTTTGTGAACTAGGAGGTAAGTGGCCATATAGCTGCTGTTTTGTGGGGTGCTGCTTCCAGGATTTGTTCAAAACAGTACACAGCATCCTTGTGTAATTCCCATCTAGCCTTTTCTCCAACCATTTCATCAAAGTCTAAGTGGTGCAAACATACAATAGTACTAACATAGATATAGATTGAAATAATTCCTGTTTTATTTTATTAAAGAGCTCAGATTTCCATATGATGGATAACCTGTCAATAGCAGTACTAGCTTTTCTCACATGTATATTTACACATAGAAAAAATTCAATGAATAATTAAAGAAATCAACATGCCTTGAGATTATTGGAGACATATTAAAGTGTCACTAAACAGTTCGGAAAGCTAAAGATAAACACTAACATGAGTTTTGCATTGAATTGCTACATTCTATATATTTCTCTGTCCAGGAAACACAGGAAAACTATTATCATTAAAGTTTCATAGGAGAAATTATAAACAAGAATTTTGCTTTCATTGAATAAAAATGTATTAAAAACTTTTTTTAAAGTTCAATGTTAGTTAATAGAATACTAATACAGGTCAGAGAAGAAGGCTGAGTAGATCTTTTCAGTTAATGATGATAATGTTCTCAAATGTGGATGAATTGCACATCAGAAATTAATCTCTATCACTCTCTACCAATAGTCTAGGTGGTCACTCTCTTAACTCTCTCTTAGCTACAATTAAGTAGCCACTCTTAATCACCAACTGTCATTCCTAATTAAACTCTTAATTTTAAGTATGAGTTAAGAATCATGTCTTCAGAGATAAGATGACAGCTTGTCGCCAAAAATTCCAATATCTAATTGTAAAAATTCTACCTTAAATAACAATAACACACTGTCCAAAAATATTTTTCTCCTTATTTTTAATTCATTATTTACTTTAAACTCAGAAGTTACAGTACCATAATTATTAGTATATAATACATACCCCTAACTCAGAGTATGAATTCCTGGAAAACTAATATCCCTATTCATAATGCTTACTGATTTTTAAACATTTGTAGCAGTTATAATTAACTAGAAGTTTGTTCAATGTTTATCCAGTTAGTATTGACTAAAAATAAGAATTTATATAGTTTACATTATGTTTTGAAACATATTTTCAGTATTTAGAGCAAATGCAACAAGGATGATACAAAAATTTCTTTTTTCTTCTAGCTTACATCAAGAGAATAAAATTATAAACAAACACACATTTCACTAGCAAATGACAGTAATGGCATTAGTTAGTTTAGAGCATATATATATATAACATACTTTCAGTCATACCATTCTGAATATGGCAACATAGCTGGAAAAAGTTAATATTGAGTTTCTGTGTATAATACACATCCTTAACTTTTAGGTTTTAAAATGTGGGGAAAAAATGTGCTTATTATACATGATTAATTATGGTAATTCATTTAAGCTGATGAGTATTCTGAAACAGGAATTAACCCTTTATTTATAGGGTGCAACAGTGTTAAATGCTCCTCTAAAACCAGGCATGCAAGCTGAAAACAATACTCTGTACTCTTTTCAGGCTAGAATGTTAGAAACAATGATACTTCAAATTAGGAATAATACAATGGTAGTTTCATTGAAGACAAGTGGTAGAGATATTTCATCAATAGATGCAAAAAAGAGTATATTTGAGATCAGTAGATAATAGGTTAGGTTGAGATCTGGTAAAGTCCATAAACATTAAACACTTGGTTTAATTTGACTAAAAAAGAACAAAATAAATTCCTAAATTGCATGATGAAGAGTACTTAACCTCTTACTTAGTGTGATTGTGTGGGTGTCAAATGCATTCCCACCCCTACAACTAAGTATGCAAACTAACAAACATACTCTGCATCCTTTGCGTAACAGAATATTAGAAACATGATACTTCAAATTATAAATAATACAATGGCAGTTTCATTGAAAACACATACAATAGGCATCTTTGCCACCAATTTTTCATCAATACATGAAAGCAAGTCTATGGTTAAGAAAGATAATGAATTTTTATAGTAATGGTTGACTGATTACTTTAAATAGTATATCAACCAGTCTAGGGTTATTTTATGCCTAAAAGTTATAGAATCATGTTCATATTTACATTTTATTAATATAGTTGTTTCTTAAGAGGTTTGGCTGAGTTTTATGACATATCAACCCTTGTAGATTATCTAATACCAGATCTGATACCTATAAATATATACATACAGGATCTGGAATAATTTATAAGTGAATAGTTTGTAAGTAACATTTTTAAACAAGCCAGAGCTCATTTGTTTGCAAACAGTTCAATGGTTTCAACTATTGTTATCCAACACTAATACTTCAATTTAATATTAATCATTTATTTGCACAAATTTAAATGGTTTCAAGTATTGCTATTCAACACTAATAATTCTATTCAATATAAATGATAACCCCTAGTAAAAGATCAAGTCTCGTCTATGGATCAAATAGAATTATTCTAACAGGTACTACAATTCCAGGTTAGAGTGGACCTGAGAGTAATAGTAATGAAAGAGTACTCTACATTTCCCTAATCTCTAGGATAGGAGCCTCACCATCAGATGCAGTTTAATGTCATACTCAGGATAAGTTTATCTCAAGCTTGGTTTGATTTGGTTGTTTTATAGCATATCAACCCTTGTGGGTTATTTAATACCATATCATTACATATACACACACACACACACAATTTGTAGGTAACATTATTTTTAAATAAGCCAGAGCTAATTTGTTTGCACTATTAAATAATTTCATGTATTGCTATTTATTGTTTGCATACTGTTAAATGGTTTCCAGTATTGCAATTCAATATTGATAATTCAATTTCAAATCACTGATTTGTTTGCACACAGTTAAATGGCTTCAAGTTTAGTAAATGATTCTATTTGACTCATAGATGGAATCCTAACAGGTATTACCACTCCAAGTCAAAGTGGACCTGGGAGTAATGGGAATAAGGTACTCTACATCCCCCGGACATTGGCCTAGCGGTTAGAGTGTTCGCCAATGGACCGGGAGACCAGGGTTCAATCCCAGGTCGAGTCATACCAAAGACTTTAAAAATGGTACTTGATGTCTCCTTGCTTAACACTCAGCATTATAAGGTACGGATCAAGGGTAAAGTGGAGCAATCCAGGGAAAGGAGTAGCGCCCTCCCCTACACCTTGGTGTAGTAGCTATCGAAAAGGGAGCCTTCGGGTTACCCTCGACTATGATCGCCAACTTTACTTACTCACATCCCCCAAAGCCCCAGAACTGAAGCCTCAACAGCAGATGGTTTAGTGACAAATCCAAGACACTCATTGGGGGGTCTTAGTCCTCCGTGAAAATGAAATCGGTATATTCTACAGCCCCAGCTGAATAGGCAGTTCTTAAGGGGTTAGATTTTTTCTTCCATATGGTCCTATTGAATGTGAATCATTTTTAAACAGATCTATTTGACACATAGATAGGAACCTAACAGATACTACCACAACAGATCAGAGTGGACCTGGGAGTAATGGGAATGAAGGGGTATTCGATACTCTCCAGATATGCAAAACTAAAGTCTCCCCATCAGATGCAGTTTATTATCATGCCTAAGACAATTTATCATCATCATGACATGCCGCTAGCACAGTTTCCCTATCATCCATTGCTCTCAGTAGGTCTTCCATGCTACAATAGTTACATTCCTTACAGCAAATTTGATAACTTATAACCAGTGTATTTTGCCAACAAACACATTTCTGAACACTTACTTTCAATGGCTTGCAAGATCAGCAAACTGATCACTGCTTTATCAACAACAATCTTAAATAAGTAATTGCTAAACTATACCAACTTTGATATCAACCTACATTTCTAGAACTATTGAGGAAAAACAAAGACATTTTTAATAATTTGCAGTTCAATGAAATAACCTCTTTACTACCAAAGATTAACTTGTTTCAGATACACTATGGAGGGCACAATTTTTCCTCATGGTTTATTATTTACCAATAATATTGATTAAAATACAGGATGTTTCACAAAGATTGATATTATTTTGTAATTTGATAACTCAACCAAAATCTTGTTTAAATGATTTCAAATTTTAACAGCATATGGAAAAAGTGAAAATCCAATTATTAGTGTTCTCTTTTCTTTTCTTTTTTTTAAGTATAGGAATGCCTATAAAAATAATAGGTATCTAAAACATTAACATAGAATTTTGAGTCGTTTCTACATATATAATTAAAATTTGAGATAATATGAATAAGGATTGGTCAAGTTATGAGATTACAAAATGTTATAGATTTTTCTGAAACACCTTGTACATGTCAAATGATATCATTTTTTTTTTTTAAATCCTATTTCAGTTTAACTATGCTCTTATTATAATTATGAACAGTATCAATTGAAACATTGACATGGGAGATGTCATGTTGATCATATCGATAAGCAAAAAATAAGGATAATAAAATTAACAAGTGTTATAAACATGATCTAATGTATATAAACATTTCAGGTTGGTTGGTTGGGTTTTATGGCATATCAACCTTTGTAGGTTATCTAACGCCAAATCCATTTTTATGCAAATAGTTCTATTTCAAACAATTCGGTTTAGTATGAGTACACAGTTTATGTCAAAAACATTTCTATTTGAAGTTATTCTGTTTATTCAAACAGTTCTAATTCAGCTAATTCAGTTTAATATAAGTACAGATTTTGTTAATACATAGTTAAATGTCAAAAACAGTTGTATATTAAACAATTCAGTTTAATGTGAGTACAGTTTCAATGTCAAAAACAATTACATTTCAAACAATTCAGCTTAGCATAAGTACACAGTTTAAATGTCAAAACAGTTCTATCTTAAACAATACACAGTTTAAATGCAAAAAACAGTAAAGTCAAGAAACCATGGTTCAGTTCTATTTAACTCATAGATAGGACCTTTATCAGGTGCTACCACTCTGCAGAAAAGCAGTCAGTGTATTCTACAGACCCATTTCAGGTATATAACTTCTAAACAAAGATAATATACATTTGCTTGTATCTTCCCCTTCACCCACCAGAATACACACTTGCCTAGTAATCTAAAATAATTAACCTGCCCTATTAGTGGAGCTTTGCCAGACTGTATCCTCATGAAAAAAAAATGGTGGGGGAAGTCCTGGATATGGCACTAAATTGTATCTAGTGGTGAGACTTCAGTTCTGGAATTTGTGAGAGAGTGTAGTACCTCTTCATTGCCATTACTCCCGGGTCAAATAAATCTGTTAGCAAATTATTTTTATTAGAAATACTTGATATCCAATAAATGTGTACAAAAAACTCTTAAGAAACAACTACCGAAAAAATGTAAATGTAAATACAAATGTATAATGAATGCAATTCTTTAACTTCTAGGCATAAAATAACCCTGAAGGGTTAACATATCATTAAAATCAATCCATCATAAAATATTTAGCTTCCTTTATATTTTCATTGTTAATTTCTAGCTCTTTAATTCAAATAGATCTTTAGTATAGAATAAAGAAGTGATAAGACATACTAAAGAATAATTAGATAAAATATGAAATAATTGTAAAGAATAAAAAAAGAATTTTAAATAAAAAGAAAGAATTGGAAACATTGAAATTTTTACACAAAACAATATCAGAAAAATTTTAAAACACTTTGTTCTAAGTTGGCATTGAGGTTTCTAATTTAGGCAAAAAATAGTTGTCTAATTCAGTTAGATTTGGCTTTATATACTGCATTCATCCCCATTTCCCCTTCCAATCTGTTAATGTACAGAATCTATCAATTGAAAAGACAATTGAAAAGTAGCTCCAAGTCAAGTGTTCTGGGCAAATTGCCAATTTGAATTTGTTTACAAATGTAAATTTGATGATGATGATGATGGTGGTGGTGGTATAGGCAGTGATATATGTCAATGATAATGCAATTAATAATGGAAAAAAGATCAAAAGAAAAAATGAGGGACAGAAAAACAAAAAGAGGCATACCAAATCAAAAAGCAATTAAAAAAAATTAAAATTAAAAAAAAATAAAGACTAAAGACATGCAGTAAAAGAGGAGAGAGAGAGAGAGAGACAAGCAATAGAGGAGGAAAAGGAGGAGGGGAGAGAGAGATGTACAATAGTGGAGGAAAAGGAGGAGGGGAGAGAAAGATGTACAGTGGAGGAGAAGAAGAGATAAAGTGAGATGTGGAGAAGAGAAAGGCGAGACAGGGACAAGAAAAGGAGGGGAGAGAGATATGCAGTAGAGAGAGAGGAAAGGGAAAGAAACATGTAGCGTGGAGGAAGAGAGAGAAAGAGACATGCAGAGAGGATAAGGTAGGGAGGATAAAGAGAGATAGTCAGATAAGCAAAAAGAGAGAGGAGGAGAAGGAAAAAGAGGAAAAGGCACACAGTCGAGAAGAAGGAAAGAAAAGATATACAATGTTAGATAAGGATGAGAAAGTGGATGAATGGAAAGAAAAAAGAAAGTCATGATAAAAATTTTAAAAAAATCAATAAAAAAGATATATGGATAATAAGACAAAAAATGAAAATGCTATATTTGTTATTTTTATTTTTATTAGTATAAAAGAGGCATATTTAGTTTTGGAACCAACTGAATATTCACTTTTGCATTGATAAAGAAAAACAAACAAATAAGCATATTCCTGGATATTTTTTAAGACTTTTTTGGTTGCCATCAGTAATCATTAATACTCTTCTTAAGGCTTTTATTAATTCTTAACGATTTTTCTGCATGTGTGCATAAGGTAGTGCTTATAAATAATATCAGGTCAAGATATGACAGAAAGTGTTTCTTGGGTTAAACACATGTTAAAAGAATCAGGCTTATTAGCAGAATATCCTTACCTCAGGTACAAGCAATTGTTTTCTTTTATTTCAAATATTAAGAGGTTAACAAAAACAAATGACTACCAGACACAGATGCCAAGTATATATTGTATAAACATATCTAGGATATGAGAACAAGACAGGCTATAATAGACTCATGATTCTTCAAGTGGAAATCTAAGCTAATGAAATAAGTTTGACTCAAGCAACAGAATTAAAAACTTAAGACTAATGTATTGATTGATTGATTTTAATGGCATATCAACCTGTCTGGGATTATCTTATATCTAGAGGTTAGGGAAATACTTTTATTGTATATTAGTTTTTGTTTGATCTGGTTTCTTTGTTTAATGGCATCTCAACCTTCATGGCTTATTTAATGTGAAACCCATCCTTGTAAAAAGGCAGGGGTGGTACTATTTAATCCATGGCTGAGACAATAAGTGGATTCATGCCTTTCCCAAGAGTATGAGTCCAAAAGTGGATATTGTAGCACAATTGGAGTTCAAACTCACTTACTTTAATGTTGCAGTCCAGCACATTAACCATTGTGCTATGTTATCTTCCCCTGTATTTTTTGTATAGTTATTTCTTGTGTACAATCAAAAATAAACTTATCTCTACCAAATGACATATGTAAATAAGTATTGTATACATTATTTGTCTATATGTGTAATTCATAAATAAAGCATTAAAAATGTGATATTGATCTTCAGTCCTTTGTGGTTTTTTTCTAATTATACTGTGAAATTTCAATAGGTTCAGCTAGTACAAATTAAATTTAGGAAGAGACATGAGAATAAAAAGTTTCTACTTATAAGTAATAACAGTGCAATTAAAATCAGCAAAGGCAGTCAAACATAAGGATTTGAAGTATTATAACATTATCTTCAGTCAAAAATAACAGTTAATAATACAAAACATTCTATTAAGTTACATTGGCTGTACAAACTTTGGTCCAGGCCAAAATAAGAGAATGATTTAATCAAATGTAGCTCTTATGTATGAAAAGGCTTTTATCAAAATTAGTTATCAAAAAAATGTTATTCAAGAAAAGTCTTCATTTGAAACCAAAAAAATAGTTGTTGATTGATTTTAACGGCATATCAACTTGTCTAGGATTATTTTATGCTTAAAGATTAGGAAATTGGACTTATTTTACATTTGTTTTTATGTAGTTGTTTCTTTTTTGAATACAGTTATACGCCTATTTAATACAAATAATTAGTGCACATTTATACGCTTTTAAGTATTCTTATCAAATACTAATAATTATCTGGTTTCAAGTAATTATAGCTATTTAATAATAGGCATTTGTTTGAACACAGATATATGCTTTTAAGTAACTAATAATAATTCTTAGTAAACATATATAGCATCAAGTAACTATTCTTGATATAAATAATTTACAGTTATAAGGTATCAAAGATTCCTATCTAATATTAATAATTCTTAAATAGATCTACTTGACCCATAGATTGGACCCTGACAAGTTATTACCACTCCAGGCCAAAGTGGAGTAATAATAATAGAGAGGTACTCCATACTCCCCAGATCTTCAATCCTAGAGCCTCACCATCAGATGCAGTTTAGTCATACCTAGGACACCTATTTTTTCAAGGGGTCTTAACCATCAGCCTAGGATACAAACAGCATATTCTAAGCCCTGCCCTGTTGGCAAGGTAGGGTATACTTTCATTTGAATTGATCACCAGTATGACATAATAAAAATAAAAAACTGTTGACATTCAGATCTAAATGAAACAAATTTATTTCCATTATTTCAACCAATTCTCATCATTCCAAATAAAATATTATTTTGCATATTCAAGTCTTGCCTTCTTATTTTTATGAGCTGGAAAACAAGGATTTAATCCCAATTTATTCAATGATAAAACCACTGCTTTTATTTTATTTCAAATTCCTCCAGTAATATAAAAGGATCATTCATAGAATGTCTTTTCATTAATCTATCCTTACTAAAGCTTATCTCCTATGGTCAATTACCATAATAATTTGTGTATAGCATTCACTCCTAACTTTGGACTATGAAATTTTAGAAAAAAGTCTCATGTATTATACGCCAACTTTCAAAATTTGTAGTAGCTAAATTTAACCTAAATTAAGCATTTATTAAACTTTGAATCAGTTCATACTGACTATAAATATGTATCTATATAGCTTACATTATGTCTTAAAACCCAAAATTTACACAATATTTTGAGTAAATACACAGACAGGTTTACACAAAAAAAACAACAAACATTCCAGTAGATATTTCTTTGTAATGGTGTAAGACACATTAGTTTCGACCATAGCTATAACTTACTTTCAGTCACTCCATCCTGAATATGATGAGGTATGTAGCTGGGGAAAAAGTTAATTCCATAGTTCTAATATATATTATACACCCCTAATTTTTTAACAGAAAAATCTGGAAAAATTGTGCATTTTATACATAAATAATCATGGTGTGCATTTTTGTGTGTGAAACAAAAGATTTCAAAGCTCAAAATTTCACTCTTAGACCAATATATCTCTCTTGAAATTGCAGAGAAAAAACATGCTACTCTCCAACTTGACAAGTTGTTGTCAAAGGGCTGCAATATCTTTGACATATGCCTGTATGTATTGCAGTTGATACAGCATTGCTGCCTATCATTTAGTGGAGATACTCAGTGTAATGGTTATCATCATAGGAAATGAACTCAGTGACCTGAGTTCAAATCATGGATGAGGCTGTTTGCATTTCACTTCTCTTTCCAACTATGTGTAAATAGTAGGAGAGACAAGGCTCTTTAACTTTGGCATGGCAACTGATCTAGTAAAAAGAAAACTGAATTAAAACCTGTTAAACTTTGCTTAAAAATCTGACCTTGTGTCACATTCTGCTCATGCCAGAGGAGATAGGTTGAGTAAATACATAAGTTGGCAACCAGAAGGCTCCCTTTTCAATAGCTACTACACCAAGGTGTAGGAGAGGGCACTACTCCTTTCCTTGGATTGCTTCACTTGACCCTCGATACATAACTTATATAGCTGAATGTTAAGCAAGGAGGTATCAAGTACCATTTTTAAAGTCTTTACCATGACATGACCTGGGATCGAACCCAGGTCTCCCAGATCATTGGCAAATACTCTACTCACTGGACACTTATCATTTAGTGAGATCAGTATTTTCATATGAAAATTTTGTAAAATATGACAAGAAAAAAAAAGGGAAAAAGCTCTTATTTTGTTCACTGTTTTTTATTTTGTTGTTGGTGGTGGGGTCTCTCTCTCTCTCTCTCTCTCTCTCTCTCTCTCTCTCTCTCTCTCTCTCTCTCCTCAAATAAAAAAAAATTTTTTTTTTTCTTGAATAACTTTTCTCCATGAACACTTTCGATAAAAGCTTTTTTCTGCATGAAATATAAACCAAGAGCAACAATTTCTATAAAATCCAAGATCATAATCGCAATTACTATTAATAAGAATGACATTTGAATAAATCATTCTTTTGTTATATATAGATAATGACAATAAGTAACTCTACTAAAGATTCTTCTTTAAAATTGCTTCATAGGATGCTTTGTATTATATGCAATTTAATCTGTTATCTTAGAAGCAATTTTTAATTTAATAAACAATAACAATATCAATTAAATTTTCATTTACCATCTAAAACTGACAAATCTCTCAATTCCATAAACATCAAAAAACCATTATTGTTAGACAAAGGTTAAAACAAATTGGTACATTGAATTATGCAACTTTATATCAAAAGATCATTTATGCAGAAAAGTACTGCAAAGGAAAAAATAATAAGAATAAAAATAAATGCAGGTATTGATTAAAAATATTATTTTTGATATATGATAATATGGTTGTGCAGCATGATGTACAATTTCATTCAGCATTGACAAGGAACACACATACACACACACAAATAAATATGCCTCATTATTTTATTCAGATACAATAAAAGTATTTACTTAATTTTTAAACAGCAAATAAGGATAAATCTGAAAATTTCCTTGCTAAGAACTTAATTTGAACCATCTACAACCCTTTATCCAATAAAGTGAATTTTCAGTAACAATAATGTGAAGAGTAATTTGGAGCATTGGTCATTCAAAGCTTCTGAGGCACTGGAAAAATAGCAATTCAGAAAAAAATATATCAACACTCTGAAAGAAGGACATTTCCCCAATATTCACTTTTATATTTTGCATATATAGCCACAAAATTTTTCTGAATAAAAGCATACAAAAAAAAACATTACTTATGCATATTTAAAGCATGTTTTAGACTTTTTAATAGTCACTACACATAAAGTAAGTGTTCATTTTTCTATTAAGCAAAAAAATATTTTTTTAAAATAAACTGTTATGGTGAGATATGTAATCACCACTGGAACATTTTAAATAAGGAACCGTGTCAATGGTCACCAGATATAGGAGAACAGATAGACTCCCTGGACTGAACACGATAAATACTACACATTCTCACTCTGTAAATATATTCAATAAACTTATTGTCTTTATTTAAACCTATAGTACATATTTATTCCTTTATTTCCTTCACGGAATACTATCTCTTGATTATCCCTATATTATTGCCACCACAGGATATATCACTAACCACAGATGTTAACAGATGTTTTGAAACAAGACAATAATTTAAATATATTCAAATAACTTAAGTCTTAATTGCTACACAAAAAAAAAAAACAATAATTCATTTTTGCATACTTAAGTGTGCAAAAATGATCACTATTTATGGTGACAAAAAGTAGATCATAATACAGCATGGAGGCTTCTCAACTTTAAAATGCATGATAATAATATAAAAATAATAGTATTATTATTGATAACATTCATTGAAAATATAAAAATGAAAAATTTGATTTAATGATTGTATATTAAAAGTTGGTATCTATTTCACTATTCACTAAAAACACCATAAATTTACTATCATTATGATTATTGTAACATTGCCTGAATATTACCCACAATGCCCAAAGGATATTCCCAATATTAAAACCATCTCATATAACAGGTGAAACTCAAATAAAGATATAAGCCAAGATATCACAGACTTGTATACAAGAGTATGATAACAGAATGAATACTGGGTGGAGAAAGCTTTTTTTTTTTTTTTTTTTTAAGTATTTGTTTGTTAAAATTATATCCAACAAAATAAAATTTTCACTCAGAATTCAACTAAATATCTGAGGCGAAAGAAATTCCTATTAAGAAACAGAACTCTATTGAAAATGACCAAAGCATGAAAAATTTTGGATAAAAGACAAGGAATGTATTTTGAGACTGGCAAAAAAGGAAGGAAGGAAAATGTCTACCACTCATCATCCAACCTATCCATTTCCTGTTTAACTATGTCCACTTCATTTGGCATAATGAATAAATAAAGACTATTGTCTCCACCAGTCATACTAAAGTTACTGAGGAAAGAATGTAATTTTCTGACATACCAATATTTAAAAAGTTGACATAAATTACCAATATTGGCAAAAGTATATTCCATATATTAAAACATTATGACTGTCAACACTCAAGTAAGGTTATAAGTAGGGATAATCAGTCTTTTATAGAATAGTGCAATAACAGAATGGAGTTTTTTTTTTCCTTTTTAATTTAATTAGCAGCTGGATAGTTTTCCTCTAAAAAGTAGAATATCTTTCATAATTAAATACATCTGTCATTTTTATAAATAGTTAATTTTCTTATAAATTTAAAAAAAAAAAAAAAAAAAAGAAAAAACAGAATTTCAAGTGGAACATTATACAATCAAAACAGATATTATTAGGTATTGTTTTTTACTAAAATCTACAGTATTGAAACTCTGTAACCAAAAATATGATTATATGATATAAAGAAGTGTGCTTATTTTTACACAGCTCTAAGTTCCTATTTTTTGTTAAACAGTTACAATGCAGTAGAGTTTGGTTATGAATAATACCTAATATGTTTTGATTCTATAATGTTCCACTAGAAATAATAAAATGATCAAGCCCTTACTTTATAAGAAATTTAACTTTTAGATTTAAAAAAAATAAAGACATTTTGAAGTTATCATGAAGAACCTTATTAAAATTACCCTTAACCAAAAAACAGCTGCATTCATTACAAATAGAAGTAAAGTCAGCATATTCTAAGCCTCAATCTATAAGTTTGATTTGAATTCCTACAAACCAATCCTTCTTCATAATAGTTCAGATGGAAGAACAGCTGGTGTGTATAACCATGGCGGTCTCTATAATACCATAGTATTATAGCTATGGCCATGATATAACCAAGCTTTCCTGAAACAAAGGGGAATGTGAGTAGGTCTCACTGAAAGCTTAAAATTTGTTATTTCTGGTTGGAATAAGTTTTACAGAGGACTATTGTCAGCCCAAATGAAGTTCAATAAGAAAGCAACCATAAATTAAACAAAGAAAAATGCTAGTTAAAAATTAAGAATATCATTTGACAATGTTTTCAACTAAAACAAAAATATATAAATCTCCAGAAACTGTTCTTTAATTCTAATTTCTTTAATGACCGAAATAGATTCTTATGGCTTTAATACTAGAATTTAAGGATAGGCCAACTGAAGGGGAAGAGTCACTTGACCCATTATCTTTCAGGGTCAACAACCTAATTTGCTAGATCAAGTGTCACAGAGACAAGATCTTCCTTTCCACTTTTATCTTCTTTTTCTTTGCTTCCTTTAGCATGCTCATTTCTTTTTACCAGTCAACAAAATCTTTCTTCTCCAACCAAATTAAAAAGGGAAAACTCTTTTACTTTCCTCTTTTCCTAGCAAATTCAAAGGAATTTTGTTCTCCTTTTTCTTTGTCATATAAGTCTGCCTTCTTATACTTGTCTTTCAAATCAACATTAAATCTTTCCTTTCTTTTTTTTTCTTATGTGATATTTATTAAAGGATCATTAGGAAAACTTTTTCTTCTTTTTCTTGACTAAAAGTTCCTATTTTCAAAATCATTAGATCTGATATTCCAAGAAAAAAAAAAAAATGGAAAACAGACAGCTAAGCAACTACAAATGATTCTGTATCAGAACTCTTATCTTTGGCTTTTAAGACAAAACCCATAAATCTTGATACATTGCCTGTTAATTCCTCTGGGTTGTTATTCCAATATTTGAAGCCTTTAGTAACAAGCACTTTTCTCTCCTATTAACCCACTATCTCTGACCCTTAACCCAATCTCTCTATCTTGGCCAATTCTACATTTGATCATTTCCATATCATCACATTTTCCTTGGTGAATTTTCCCTTAAACTAATTTCTAGATCTCAAACTGATGACCATAGCTGAAGATAGATAAATTCCTAAATCTCAAATCTATATTTGGTATCTGACCTAATTTTTGGCCAAGCCAATTTTGAGCCTTCTCGGAATTCTACCAATTTATCTAAAGTTTGTTCTTACTTTAACTGGTATAATCACTGCTTGCTTGTAAAATCCCCTAATTCTCAAAGTAAAATAGCACACTGGTTAAAAAATTCACAGGATCTGATCATCCAAGATTTAAAATTGGTATACTACAAACTCACAATCCCCGAGTCAAAACACCACTTGTTCAACGAACTAAGCAAACAAGAAGCCATGGCCTATACATTTGATTCGAGATTCTACAATCCAATAGCTCCTTAGTTGCACAACTGGTTTTTTAATCAGGAAAAAAGGAAAAAAATACTTAGTCTCACCAAAGGTTTAATCTTTTTTTATTTTCAATTATTACTGTTCCTTGTTGTCATCAAATGATGACAGGATAAGTTTCAATTATAATTCAAAAATAAAAATATCTGAAGATATGAAAAAAATGCATGCCAAAATTAGTGATAGTAGTTGTTCAGCTACTTAGTTTCCTTAACACCTCATACAAGAAGGGTTAATATAAATCATAACTCAAAAAACAGAGTTTCTTAATCCTTATCTGTTCACAAATTAACACTATGAACATGTGACTGTTTGGTGATGGTGTTCAAGCTGAGAGGGTGAATGAAGTACAATCCATCAAATGTAATAAAAAAATCTCAAGAAGTCCAAAGAATATATTGCCTAAAACCTGATAAAAATCACAAAAGGACAAAAATACATAGAATAAAATTGATTGAGATTTTTCTAGAATACACTTTCATTGTTCGATGCCTATTAAAAATTTACAATATCTTAGAAACTTGCTGTTCTGTTAACAAAAATTTAAAGATAGGGATTGGATATGAATTTTTGTGATAAGAATCCCAAGTTTAAATTATAATCTTGTAGCAGCTTTAATATTAGAATATTATCACCATATGCTAACATTGGGGATATCATTTTGGGAGGCTTTCATCTGTAGAGAAATTATTGTTCTAAGTATATGCTGCAACATTATTGTAGACTTGAAATAGTTTGTAGTTACCCAACTTCTCCATCAAGGGCATGATGTGACAAAAAGTCAATTTTTAAGCAGAGTACAGTCGGTTTTGAATCCAAAATTTTCTCTTCTCTATGAGTTGTTAAATTACTGAGTCTCAAGAGCTCAGTCTGCCCTACTATTTACCAATAGTTGGAAAGAGAAAAGATGTACTCATACCTTTCCCAAGAGGATTACTATGAAGTGAAACACAAACAACCTCATCCAGAATTTGAACTGGTCATTGAGTTCATTTCCTTATGATGTTAACCATAAAGTCATACAGGCCCTCTACTGGAAATGATTAGTAGTGGTTATCATTTTGGTAGAGGTAATGAATGTAAAAACAATTTTCATGACTGAAAAAGTTTTATTGCCAGATAAAACTAAATAAAAAATGAGGACACAAAGAAATAGGATACAAAAAGAGTGAATGAACCTCTGTATGTAGAAAGGTTCTTTATGGTATATACATGTGTGCAAAGCTAATAAAAAGGTATGAAAGTTTGTGAAAGACTGACATATTTCAGAAGAGTTCTTTTATTTGTTGATTGTAGGGAATTATTAGATATGATGTATATATGAAAGAAAGATTACAGAATTTTATGCTGCATAGTGTTGTGTGTAATGTGCCAGGAGGTCTACACGCAATGGATATGCCTGTCATAAAGGCGGAGTTACCAGGCCATGCTGAGAGGAAAGAAAATAAGGTCTTTGCACATTTTTATTTCATACTAGGCTCTGTTGCTATGGAAACACATTGGAGTAACTCAAAGTCATTAGGCGAAATCTTTTGAAAGACATGGGAGGTAATCCCATATTTCAAAAGCCAAGATAAATCATCTTTCAAATATTAAACAATACAAGTTGTTTTGATGTTAACTTTTATCATAAAATTTCTTTTTCATTGATTCCCATACAAAATCTATGAGTATGTTTTTAAGAATTTATTCTTATGATATTCTCTTCATATATGTGGTGCATTCAATAAGTTTCCAGACTTTTTTGTACAGGCATTTAAAATTGTTGTAGACTCTTGAAAATTCACTATCTTATTGCTATGATTTCAGGTTCAATTGAACAGCTACAGCAGGAATTGGAATACACCCTACTAAAGCCTGATTGTCACAGCTGGTGAATTACAAAAATGCAATCTGGACATGAGAACACTTTAGAAGAACAATATGCAATAAAATTCTGTTTTAAACTTGGAAAAAATGCCACAGAAACATATGGAATGCTTCAGACTGCTTTTGGAGCATCTTGCATGAATCGAGCATCAGTGATTCAAGGAAGGCAGAGAGTCTGTGAAGGATGATAAGAGGTGTGGGAGGAATAAGGAAGTCAATACACCACAGTTGATTGGCCAAATGGTTAGGGTTAGGGTTACTATGTTGTGGTCTTAAGGGAGTGTTATATTTTGACCTTCGACCCGGCCCAAAAATACTATTCCAAGGTAATACACCGGAAGGAAGTGACACATTCCAACGGCCAGTAATCGAAAGAGATCTCGTGGGCGGATTAAGGCTTATGATATGGGACAAGGTGAAGGTCCCATTGTGCCATTACAGTCGTGCACCGGAAGAGAGTAACCTCTGAACTGCATGACAGTTATTTCCGCTTGATGATGATTAAACATTCGATTTCAAAGATCCAGTAGGCGATCGTGTGGGCGTTGAGTTATTATTTAACTCAGTTGAGTTTGGGTCCCAGAGGAGTTGCCAGTAGACTTCCAGACAGTAGAGACCAGATGTGGTAGGGAAGGCCACACCCGACCGAGGGGGCCCTCGGAAAATCCCCGATGGAGTGGACCCCAAGACCTCTGGTTGAGCATCTAAGAGAACAAGAAAGACACAACATGACGGTCATAACAGTGGGTTCAAAATATGAAGTTTATGTTCAGTCTCCAGCATCCTTTCACATGCTAACCTTTCGAACCCTTGCAATAAAGTGAGAGGTGAATATTTTTGTAAAGAAGTCTTCATGCGTTTTCCTTCCTGCGTCCTTTATTCTTGCGTCTGTTATCATTGCGTCGGTATGTATCCAGTATATATATGTATGCAACAGGAGTTCAGCAAGAGATTCCGTCGGAAGAGGCCAGCACTCTTCAAATCAGGTCAGTGGCATTTCCACCAGGACAATGCACCAGTCCACAACTCCATCCTTGTCACAGACTATTTGACCAAGATAGGCATCAAGACAGTTCCTCAGCCTCCCTATAGTCCAGACCTTGCTTCCTGTGACTTTTGCTCAGAGGCTGTCGTTATGAGACAATTGAGGAGATGAAAGAGGCTGTGATAAAGGTCATTGACACGCTCACACAAGAGGACTTCCATGGAGCCTTCCAGAGGTTGTTGGAATGGTACATTGCAGCGGGAGGAGATTATTTCGAAGGGGAATAGAGTTTCATGTGTGTACTATCAATAAAAGTGCTCATATGAAAAAAGTGTGGAAACTTATTTAATGATCCTCGTACAACACAGACTCGCATTAAAAGAACATAAAATAAAGACTAATCTACAAAGATACACCCTACCTAGAATGATTTTTAAATTTATTAGCCCAAAATCTGATAAGAAACATATCATAAATAACAAAGAGATGAAATTTGACATTTTCAGCTTTAAAAAAAAAAAATCTTTAATTCTAACAAATAAAAATAATAACAAAAATCAGCAAGAAATGAGGAGAGGTACAGAATAGAAGTCATAAACAACAGAGGAATATTTTTTCCAATAACAATCTCAGAAAAAACACTTTACTGAGGGGCTTTTGTTTTATTTTCCCCATTTTTTCATTTTTGTTTTTTTTTTTTGTATATTAATTAGCAAAACAAAATTTCCAGGACAAAAATTTTTTTAAAAACAAAAAAAAAAATAAATAAAAATAAAATCTCCAAGTATATGAGATTTCAAAATCCCATCAAAATTTATGAATGGGAAGATATTTCAAGAACTAATTTGAAATAAAGGCAATGTGTCAAAAATACTTCAAAGAGCTGGCAAACTATTTGCTTAATTTGAAAATTTTCAGTGATATAGTCTAAAACAGACAAAATAGAAGACAAACAATAGTAAATTTGTTCTATACAGAGAAGAAATAAGCTTTACACACATTGTTAGATGTAACAATAGTCAGAAGAAAATCCTCAAAATTGGTCAATATGCATAAAAATAAAATTTTAAAAAACAATGGTCAGATAAGAATTTAGAAAAATTGATTAATTTAGCTAACAATAACAGTATTAAAACTTTAAAAAGTGTGAGTGAGAAAGAGAGGAAGGAAGAAAAAGAAGGGATCAGGGGAAAAGAAAGAAGAGAGAGAGACAAAGAAAGGAGGAGAGAGATGGAGTGAGACTAAAAAAGAGAGAGAGAGAGAGACACAAAAAAAAAGAGGAGAGAGATCTTTTTTAGTAATATGGTATAACAATATATTTCTTTATAGATACATTGAGAGGCAAATATTAAAAAAATGAGAATATATATAAGTCTACTTATATATGGTAACATCTACATACTTTTGTATATGTATGTATGTAAGAGAAAGTTTGCATAAAGCTTTAAATATGCTTCTGATAATATATATATATATATATATATATATATAAATTGCTTCTGTACATTTTAATATATACCATAATAGACAATGCTATAAATTACTGCACATGAATATATACATACATAAATTTGTTTGTTACCTGTACAGATATATATATATATATATATATATATATATATAGTCTATGTGCACAAGTATTTATAATTTGCATTCATCTGAATATATAGTTTCATGTAAAATACAATATCTGCTTGCATAAAACTATTGTTTGTATTTCTTCAATACAAAAACGCAAGCATATCTATTGAACTGAGAATACACATTGTGTATGTATGTCTAATTTGCATACCATTATACAAAAACAAATCTAGTGACACAGGTTTTATAAAAGAATTATAAACATTATGACAATAACATTGAATGAAGGAATTATTTGCCATCAACCATAACAATCAAAACAAAAACATGAGAAAGAGGATTAGAAGGAAAGAGAGATTAATAATAATGTTAAAAGTTATTTAATGACAGCAATAAGAAATATACAAAAATTTAAATAACATTTTCAAAAATGTACTGGCATTTTATCAAAAGCATGCAAAGAAATGTATTGTGTGTGTATATATATATATATATATGGAAAAGTATACCAAATGAAAGATTACATTATTCATGTGAAAAGAGACACTTAAAAACATAGCAAGAGTAAAATTATATTAAGAACCGTACTTAAACAATAACTATAGTATCTGACACCTCTGTAATATTCTAAACTAAACTATCACTTAACATTTTAAATTTCCAAACTGAGTGGAAGAAACTAGTTATGATTTGAAAGTATTAGGAACAGTTTTAAGCACTAAATTTTTAACATAATTGTTTCATATTCTTAACCACAACCTTTGCAGAGGTGTCTAAAGATATGAAAATAAGATTGCTATCATCAAAATATCCTGATCTATTAGTTATTTAAAAATAAAGCTAGCTACCTTAAAATATTCAGGAGTGCACATATATATGTAAGAAAAATTCTCATTAAGTTTGTATGCATATAACCATAACTTAACAAAAATGACACATCATAGCATGATTTTAATTAGAGCAATACACTTAAAATGGTCTTAGAGAATAAAGCGATTTCCAATGCAATTTACAACTGTATAGATTATTTTTTAGGTTCAGTATTCATACTGAACATCATTTTTTAATCATCCAAATTCTCAATATAATGGAGATAATTTAATGATAAGATGTCTAGTTTATACACCAAGGTACAGGTTGTATAACATTTATCAATGTAGGAAAATAGACCAGATGTACCAAGTTCAAATTCTGGACAAAGCTGTTTATATTCCATATCATGCTAATGCCATAGAGAAAGGTAAACATCTCTCAAAATTTATAAATAAACAGTATAAACAGACTAGGTTCTCTAGCTTTTTAAGTACCCAAACCAGTTCAGAAGAAAAAACTGAATTCTAAACCAAGGGTTATGAGGTTAGTAACTATCCATAAAAAACTACTTGCTAGTGAAACCACAGCAATAACACTGACAAGGTATGGTTTCAGACTGATGCTCCACAAAGAGTCTACAAGATAGGTCAAACTGTCTTGACAATAAACACCTATTTAATCATTCACTACTTCATTTTCTTATATCAACTTCAGATTTTTCTGAATCTTAAAAACATTACTTTCTATCAATCTTGAAAGATGTCCATCATTCTTCTTAGATTCTCATCTCTTGATCACTGGGATAAGTAAGTTCTACTATGTGACAGTGTGTGTTGTGTAAGTATTTAAACAGAACATGTACAAAGTATGTGTAAATATTTACAGTCACACCACAGTTGTGCATCATACACTGAATGTAATTTACTTGCATAGAATAGTATACACTAAAAATCAACAACAAATATGAATTGAAAAAGCCCTCATTATGGCAAGCATTTACAAAGAGATACTGAAAAATTCTCAGCCTCACCAAGAAAGAAATGACAGAGCCACCAAACATACATGCTATTCAAAATATTCATCCCTGAGTTCAGTACATTTGACACAATATTCGTTAACCTTCTGCCATCTACCACCAAAAAGAAAACTCTTTAAAACTTAAAAAAAAAAAAAAATGTAAATAACATTTTAAAAAAGACTTTTCTCTTTTTGGTTGAGCCAAATACTTTTCAGCACCTCATCATAGAACAGGCTGACAGAACAACACATTTGCTAATCAGGTGAAAAGATTCATTCACCCAATCCTCATAATGAACAAGTAAATACTGTTCTGATATCATTTCAGTATACCAATCTAAATATTTAGTATTAGACTGGCCATTTGCAGTTTTTATTTTCTTGGTTATTTTTTCTTTGCCCACTATGAATATTAGATATTTACACAGTTTATCTTGGTAAATACCTTGAGACACAAGGCTAGAAGTATGGGGCACCTAGTGAGAATCAAATTCACTAACAATGGTCAGCTTGCCTAGTTCACTGAAAATTACACTATGTAAGGCACTTATAATTAGGTGTAATGAACTTTATAAAACTGGCACTTTGAAGCTAAGAGGTTTCACATAAACTTCTATGCTGGAAAGCAAATGAAATGTGCAAATGTATGTGTACAATGATTTTTATATCATCAATTATTCATCCTAATTCACTGCTGAATTCCACGCCCTGTCACAACACATCACATCAAGAGCATTCAAAAATCCTGTAAACAAATACACATCAAGAAAATAAGACACAAAAATTAGAAAAACAAGATGAAAATGCCTGTAAGAGATTAAGCCATGATCAAACAGCTTCAAAAAGACAGCAAAAACCATAAACAAATCTCAATACCATGTCAACATAATATTCACAAACAAGTGATCACAGTACACCATACTTTGTCTAAATGCAAAGACTACAAAGAAAGTGTTTGTTCATTTGTACAGTAACATTCAACTTTAGTTCATTATGTCATGCCATTTAGAGAAAAAAAAATTTGACAAGTTGATTTTTTTATTATTATTATTATTGCTGCTGCTGCTTCTATTATTATTATTGTTAATGTCAATCACAATAAGAGCTTTAGAATCATTTATATCCAACTAAAGAAAGAAACAAAAATCTGTCACTTGTGGATAAACATATTTAACCCTTTTACATGCAAAATGCCAATCACAAATTGGTACTTTTGTTTTTGATCTTCTTTTCTATTGCTTTGTTTTTTGGTTTTTCTTTTTTAATTCTATTTTTTTCTCCTTTAGTGTTTGTTAGAAAATTTAGTGATGTTGGATTTTACAAAAATTATAACCAAAGTTGTTTTGAGCATTAAAAGAGAAAACTTTTATTGGAAAAAAATTCCTTGGTAGATCTTTTTTTTATGTTTTTAACAAGGTGATTAATATAAACACAGACCGACTGAGTGTAATCATTAGGAAATTAAGAGTGATGACTTTTGTTTCATCCTGCTGTATAACAAATTAATATAATGACTTATAGTAGGGATACTGGGTGTTGCCAAGACAAAACAGAATATATTTCTTCCAGCAACACAAATCAGGTACATATTTTAAGGAATCCAGAAGTTTTGGACTCCATTTAGGTTTTCATTTATTTAATGACATATAAACCCCTTATGGGTTATTTTATACCAAAATTTGGTTTATTTCTAAATGTTTTATCATAAAAAGTATATTTTCAATTTTCCTTTGTACTTTTGTCCAAATTGCCTTTTTTTATTAGCACACAGTTATATGATCAAATATTCTTATTTAATTCATACACAATTATATGGTTTTAAGTAGCTACTTCTATTTAATAATAATCATTTGTTTACACACAGTTATATGATATCAAGTAACTAACAATCTTTTCTAAACAATCGCTTCAAGCAACTCTTAATGCAAATAATTTGCATACAGTTATATGGTTTCAAGTACTATCTAATACAAATAATTTTCAAATAGATGTATTTGACCCTTAGATGAGATCCTAACAGGGTCAGAGTGGACCTGGGAGTAATGGCAATTGATACTCCATGCTCCCCAAAGCTCAAGAACTAGAGCCTTACTACCAGATACAGTTTTGTGTCATACTCAGGGCACCAAGTTAGGGACTCCCCTTCTTAAGCAAAGCATAATTGTTTTTGTTTAATACAGTAGATTTTGTATAAAATTCATCTAAATTAAGGCAGAGTATAATCACATGAAAAAAGGGGAAATTCTATAAATTCTGTCTTTTTTTAGATATGCACTAAAAATCTTTTGAAAATCCAATTATTAACTTATTTTTTGGTATTTGTTTACCTAAAATTGTTCTCATGCCAATTATTAGGTTACTCTGTATTACACATTATAAAAACTTTCCAAACACAAAGTTCTCCACTCTTATAGAGGTCAAACACAAATGACCTCTGATGTCAACCTTTTATAGCCTATGTCACAAGTGGAGGTCTTGATTTTTTTCATGGCAAAAATTATATCAATAGGTCTTATTTTAGCATGAAAGTCACATGGACAAAGAAGAGGCTCATTTATCAGTATAAATAAAAGCATTGAACAAAAAAAAATTAATTTCCATAGTTCATTTAAAACTTCAGTCAGTACTATGTGGAAAAGTATTGTTGACCCAATAGCAAGAATGAAAAGCTACATTGAACTATTGTTCAATATCAAGGATTGAATAAATCAGGCTTATTAGTAACAAGTAACTGGCAATAAAACATTCTGACAGGATAACCAAAAGAAAAAATACTGTATTAATAAAATAAATTGAGTTGCACCAACTAAAGGTTGGTTGGTTTGGTTTCTTTGTTTAATGGCATATCAACTCTTTTTAGGTTATTTAATGCCAAACCCATTCTCCTAGAAGAACAGTAGTGGTACTATTTAACTCATAGCTGGGAGGATAAGGGGGTTCATACCTTTCCTAAGGGTATTTGCCCGAAAGTGAACGTAATAGCGCGACTGGAGTACGAACTCGCATACTACAATTCCGCAGTCCATCGCTTTAACCATTACACCACGAGGACACCCCCACCAACTAAAGGTTTTCCATTATAGTAAATAAAGCTCCAATGTTCAAACTGGAGTTGGAATTTTATCCTTCAATAAATAATTAACACTAATATCTCTTTTATCATAGTGTAATGTAGTTGCCACCTCTCAGTGAACCTGGTTCAAGGCTGATTCTAACACTAGTGAACATAATGACCCACAAAAAAAAGGTTTACCAAGAGAATTCTCAAGGTAAGTGTGAGAAATGGTCACATGGAGAGTTAGGAAATTCTTTTTTTTTTTTAATGAGGGAGGGAGAGTCAGCCAGTTACCAGAAGAGGAACATCAAAGAACAACTTGAAACTCCCCTCCACCAGCATTTTCTTCATATCATCCTGAGTTGAGATAAATCTGAGGGAGGTAGAAACACAGTAATGAAGTAAGTGGTATTTTTCTATGACCATGTATCTGACTTTTTCCTTTCCTATGAATTCATTGTCATCTCTTTAATTTCAACTTTGGTTTGGTTTCTTTCTTTGATGGCATATCAACCTTCATGGATTATTTAATGCCAATCCTGTTATTTATATATATGTATGTATGTAACCGGACATTGGCATAATGGTTAGAGTATTCACCAATGGCCTGGGAGACGGGGGTTCGATCCCAGGTCAAGTCATACCAAAAACTCAAAAAGTGGTACTTGATGCTGCCTTGCTCAACACTCAGCATTATCAGGTATGGATCAAGGGTAAAGTGGAGCAACCCAGGGAACGTAGTGCCCTCACCTACACCTTGGTGCAGTAGCAATCGAAAAGAGAGCCTTCAGGTCACCCTTGACTATAGTTGCCAACTTTACTTTTATGTATGTGTGTGGGTAATATTTTTATTGATATTAATCATTAGTTTAACTATATCTAAATAGTTTCAAGTATTGGTGTTTAGGTTGGTTGGGTTTTATGGCATATCAACCCTTGTAAGTTACTTAATGTCAAATCCTGTTTATACATATATATTAAATACATATGAGTTGTAACAAATAATTTGTAGGTAACATTTTAAACAAGCCAGAACTCATTTGTTTGCATGCAGTCAAAGTATTGCTAACACAAATAATTCTATTTAGTGATAATCATTAGCATGCACACAAATAGTTTCAAGTATTGCTATCAAACACTAACAATTCAATTTAACATCAGTCATTTGTACACAATTAAATAGTTAAACAGTTCTATCTGACCCACAGAGTGGTAGTATCTATTAAGCAATACCAACCCAAGTCAAAGTGGACCCGAGAGTAATGGCAATGAAGGGACATTCCATATTTCTCAAAGCTCCAGGACTGAAGTCTCACCATCAGTTGGTTTAGTGTCATATCTGGAACACTCATTGTAGAGAAATAGTCAACATATTCTACAGCCCCAGGCAACTTGCCAATGTGGAACAATAGTTTTACTATTTAGCACATAGCTGAGGAGAGATAAGGAGGTTTATACTTTTCCCAAAGGCATTAGTCTGAAAGTGAATGCAATATCACAAGAGGAGTACAAACTCACTCACTATGATGTCACAGTCCAGTATATTAGCCACTATTCCATGGGGATTCCCTTCTTGTCTTCATCTCTGGCAACTATTGACAAGACCCACAATGTAACATCTAATGTGATCATTAATGTTTTTTAAAGTGTAGTTTGTATTCAGCAGCTTAGTATTGCTACTTCTTATCCCAAAGACAATGTTCATGGAATATCAAAATATATATCTCAGAAAGACCAAAGAACAAATTGAAATGTTATAATAAAAACAAAGATATAGAGTCAGAATCAGTAAAATTATACTGATTGCAACTCCTACTTCCTATTTCAAAGATAACAATTTGATTAACCTGTTTTTTGTTTATTTACTGGATATATTTTAATTTCAATTTCTTTGCAAATTTTAGATTATAGAATATTTGATATTCTACATATGCACCTGTTAAAATTTAACAAGAAAAAAAATTTCATGTGTGTGTATGAGAAAGAGATTTAAACTATTTAGACCCTCAAACTCACAATTTTTTTTCATTGAAGAAAAAAAAAAAAAAAAAAAAATATTTTACATTTTATAAAAGTGTTCACCTACAAATTATAATTCAATGTAGAATGATTACCTAAAAAAACAACCCAAAACTCTACACAATAAAAAAAAAAGAACTTTAAATAATTTGATCTGTCTGGTTATTTGTTTTTTCCAATGCTAACTGTTCCAGAAACGGGTGATCATTCTACATTGAATTAAAATGTGAAAGTAAACTCCCTAATAAAATTTGAAATAATTGCTTGTTTTTTGTGGGGGGAGGTTCGGGGGGCGGGTTAAATACCAAAATTGCAGTGAGTTTAAGAGTCTAATTAGTTAAAATCACAAAAAAAAAAAATGACTGAAAAAATGTTTTTCCTGGTAAACTTGAACCGGTGCACATGTAGAATTTTACCACATATTTTATATTTGTATTGGTGAAAGTGGCACCTCATGAAAACTGGCTGCTTCTGAAAACTTTACAACAACAGATGGGAAATAAGCCATAATGGCCTATAAAACTCAATCCAAACTAACAGTTTAGAGTTCTAAAAAATATATCTATTCATGTATATTATTAATGGACTTTTATTTAAACATCAATATAGGAAATAAATACTAAATATATGAATCATTTATTTCTTCTATGAAGCCATCTCCACTTTAAGTGACAGAGCCTCAGAAATTAGTAGACAAGTTATTTTACCTCAGTAGCAATATCTCGTCAATTGAAAGTGATGTCAATATACAAAAATGGTAGGCATGGACTGCTATTGACAGATTGTCGATCATATGAAAATCTGATTTCTCTGATAAAATAAAATGAGATTTCTTTCAAGCTGTGGCAGTGTCAGTACTACTGTATGCTTGCACCACATCAACTCTAATGAAACACCTAGAGAAAAGGTGAGATGCAAACCACACAAGAATATGAAGTACTGTTTTGAACAAATCCTGGAAGCAGCAAACCACAAAACAGCAGATGTATAGCCACTTGCCTCCCATCTCACAAACCATTCAAGTAAGACAAGCAAAATATGCTGGGCACTGCTGGTGAAGTAAGAACAAACTCATAACTGACATTTTCCAATGGAATTCTACATAGACACCAGCATTGGCTGACCAGCAAAGATTTACATCCATCAGCTATGTGTAGACACCGATGCACTAGCAACGATTTACAATAAGGATGGATGGAGAGAGTCAAGGGAATCTATGCAATCAGTACGATAATGATTGAAAGCAAGAAACACAATTCATCACTGCTATTTTGAATCCCCAGACTGTTTTAAAATCATTATCATTAATTTTTAATCAATATTTTTCTTCATCTTCAAAATTAAGATGAAAAATACTAGTTAAAAATTAATATCAATGATTGACAAATCTTCATCTAAAAATAAGATAAAGTACCAGCGTGCAAAAATGATAAACATGATGCAGACAAATCGGAAAAGAGAGTATTGGGTAAATTTTAAAATGTAATTTAGTTGACTTCATTACAATTGCTTTCATAGCCAATTGGTAAATACAGCTGAGAAAGAAAATCAGACTTTCCTGGGGACAAAAAAGGAAAGTGAGTTCAAATCTCATCAAGAGCTTATCCTTTACTGTTGTATCCAATATTTGCTGTCATAAAGCCAATGACTCAAGTGAATTGCAATTTAAAAAAGCAATCTACATTAAAATGAAGAAATATAATAATGATTCTAAAAAATAATCAGAGGATTTACAATAACAGTCATAAAATGCCATGTATGTTTCATGCTTTCATTCAATATAAGAAATAAATTTGCATATTTTGTATTTATTTCCTATATTGACATTTGAATAAGAGACAAAAGTCTGAGGTTTTGTGTACCAACTCCAGAGCCCTGGATAAATAAAAAAGATTAGAATATCTTTTAATAATTAATGGAATTATGAAGATGTTCTTGGAATTCCAGACAACTATTAAGAGTTTTATTCTTTTTCTAAAAGAGTTTCTGATAACAAAGTTCACCTTTTGAACTGATGTGAACTTAAGATTCTTTGTTCCAATTAGTTGATAAAAATCTAAAAATACCATCTAACATGGAGGTTATGATAATGACATTATAAGGTTTACTGTAAAAACAAAAAAAAAAAAAAGACATAAGGTATTTTACCACTCAATTAAAAAAACAGAGTAAGGGACAGAGAGAAAGAGAGAGAGAGAGAAAAGAGTTTAGAATAAGACTAAAGATCAATAAAACAAAACACCTACAGAAAACATTAGGTGGGAGAGGAAAAGATAAAAAGAGAAATTGAAAACTTATTAACCAGAGACAAAAAACAGAAAACAAAACTACAAAATACTTAAGGAGTGTATTTTAGACAGACAAGCTTTCATTATATATTTTTTCCTCTTAGTATTATAATCATATAAAATTTTGATTTTATGAATACACAGCCATAAATAAAACTGAAACACCTGAATATATGGTTTCAATTTACTCAAGATTAAACACAGTTAATATAACTGGATTGTTCTGAACAAATCCAGAAGGCAGCAACCTATAAAACAACACTTGTACTGCCATTTACCTCCCATATCTGACATTCTCCTATGGACTCTTACACATGGACACACCAGTGTTGGCCGACCAGCAAAACCCAACATCCATAAGTTCTGCGATGCTGTCTAGAGGACTTATCAAGAGCAATAACTCATAGGGACAGTTGGCGAGAAAGAGTTAGGGGAATCCATACTGTCACCATGCTATGATGATGATAGTAAATGGTTACATATGTAGATCAATACATACCCAGGTTCTAAAATAAGATGTGAATGAATAAGAACAAGATTTCTGTGCTTTTTTTCAACTAAAATAAGCAGTCATTTACTTAGTTACAGACCCTATGGTGAGAATTTTTGCTTCCCAAACACAATCAACTTTGACAAGGATTTTATTTCCTATGATAATTGTTACACTAACCATGCATCAAAGTAATTGATACAAAATGAAGAAAAAAATGCATATGACCTTAAAACAGCATTTTTCATAATTAATTGATTTTAATGGCATGCCAACCCAGCTTGGGCTATTTTATGCCAAGGAGTTAGAGAATTGCATTCAATATAGATTTTCTTGTTAGTCGTTGAGTTTGTTTTGTTTTTTTTTGAGGGGGAGGTTAATACATGTTCCTATACGAATGAGAATGAATTTTAAATGATGCCCATGTTTTTTGGGGGGAGAAGGGGCTCTTACCCCTCTGCATGGAGATACAGCCAGTCTATTATAAGCTCTGGTTGTAAAATATAGGGATTTTGGAAAGGACAGAGTTGTGAAAGATAGAAGATACAAGAAGTAGGCAGTTAAGTGGAGGAATTTTGGGCAGAGGATTGTTGACTCTAATAAAATGAATGACCAACCAGATACAATCAGATCAGATCTTAACCTTTTTTCCACCTCAATCAATACATACACAAGTTCTAAAATAAAGTCTATGAAAAGTACTTAGTTCTCATATTAATACACTGTATATCCTCCTTGGACATTAACACAAACCTGTAATTTCATATCCATACAATCATACAGATGGCAAATACATTTAAACTGAAAAAATCATGACAATATCTATCCTTTTAACATACATATACTATACTCAGATCAAGAGCAGGTGCTGCAATTTTATTTCCAGTCAATGTGTTTATATCTTATGTTAGTCATTTATTTAACAAGTACAAAATTTCTGAGTTTTTTCCTTCAAAATGAATAGTCATTAAGTTACACTTTATGGTGAGTATTCAAATTATAAACATTCTTGGTTCATAAGCTAAATGTTATCCTATTGATAACAATACTGGTGTTGATCTTTCATTCTGAGAGAATAAAAATGAAAAAATACCTTTGCACTATATCATAAGAATCTAGTGTTTGTATCCTAACAAAGCAAAAATAGTGAATAGTATTGAAATATTTGTTAACATGATAGCATCTAAATGTTTCAATTTAGATAAAGTAATATCCAATTCAATTTTCTACTTAATAGCAACAGGGTGAGGTATGCATATATGTTCTCCTTAATCATTATGATTTCTCCAAGAAAAATGACTATATACACATGTGAAGAGTGCCTTGCCTGAAAACTTCATTTTATAACATCTATACACAATCCCATCAGCTTAAAAATAAAAAAAATCTTAATATGAAAATACTATGTCTTAACTCAATTTCAGATCATAATCAATCTTATATTATAATCCAATTATCATATGTCACCATAACACAACAAAAACGGTATATTGTAGCAAGATTTTTGTTAGTATTAAGATACCCATTGATAATAAAGCAATTTCCACTCCAATTTGCAATTTAATATTGATAGTATGCCTCTGTGCTCACACTCATTCCAATTATTGTAATCTTTCAAGGGAGATAACTATCAAAAGTTATTTTTAGTACTTCCATATTTTCATTATAATGATATCTAAATTTTATGAATAGAATGTGACTTGACACACTGAGCATAATGGCCTATGGAAAGCAGCTTTTTAAGAAAATTATCTTTATGTCAACAAAACCCTTTATTTTATTACTCCAATAGTTTTACTTTAATCAGCATCAAAACTCATATGTATTTACCCAACCCCTTCAACCAAGATCAATTCTTAAGCACAGTACAACTGGTTTGAATTTTGTCATGTGAGACCTGTAGAAAAAATTATTTATTTACCTGATAATCTATATCAAACTGAGAACACCAAAAAAAAAAAAAAAAAAAAAAAAAAACTGAGATGCTCTTCAAGATTACTTGAATTTACTTGGTAAATAAGCTGTTTTTATATTAAAGACTGGAGTCAATTTCAGCAAAATTCAGTGCTTTTATGATAGGATTATTTATCAGTTTATATTTGCCAAACACCTAGATACACAAAGTATATACATATATATATATATATACATACACACACATATATACACATATGAGGATCATTAAATAAGTTTCCAGACTTTTTTCATATGGGCACTTTTATTGATAGTACACGCATGAAACTCTTGTCCCCTTCGAAGTTATCTCCTCCAGCTGCAATGCACTTGATGTACCATTCCAACAACCTCTGGAAGGCCCCATGGAAGTCCTCTTGTGTGAGCGTGTCAATGACCTTTATCACAGCCTCTTTCATCTCCTCAATTGTCTCATAACGACAACCTCTAAGCTTAGGGAATAACCAAAAGTCACAGGGAGCAACGTCTGGACTATAGGGAGGCTGAGGAACTGTCTTGATGCCCATCTTGGTCAAATAGTCTGTGACAAGGATAGAGTTGTGGACTGGTGCATTGTCCTGGTGGAAATGCCACTGACCTGATTTGAAGAGTTCTGGCCTCTTCCCTAGGAATCTCTTCCTGAACTCCCTTAAAACCACAACATAGTAACCCTAACACTAACCCTTTGGCCAATCAACTCTGGTGTATTGACTTCCATACTCCTCCCACACCTCTCATCATCCCTCACAGACTCTGTGCCTTCGTTGAATCTCTTATGCCACTCAAAAACTCATGCTCAATTCATGCAAGATGCTCCAAAAGCAGTCTGAAGCATTCCATACATTTCCGTGGCATTTTTTCCAAGTTTAAAACAGAATCTTATTGCATATTGTTCTTCTAATGTGTCCTCACATCCAGATAGCATTTTTGAAATTCACCAGCTGTGACAATCAGGCTTTAGTAGGGTGTATTCCAATTCCTGCTGTAGCAGTTCATTTGAACCTGAAATCATAAAAATTGGTCAGTCATCTCATAAGGTGTATAGCAATAACATACTGAATTTTCAAGAGTCTATGACAATTTTTAAATGCCTGTACAAAAAAGTCTGGAAACTTATTGAATGCACCATGTACATATAAAATCAGATTTTTCCTTAATCTACTGCATGACACTGGTGTTCCCCAACATCTGTAACATATAAAAAGTAATAGGTCTTATCCTGCCATAGTGGCCTATGTTGTATTAATAGCAAACTTGAATTGAGAATGTTCTTTCTCCTGGTTGCCATACCAAAGCTAGAGGGCCCAGTCTGCCCAACTATTTACCCATAGCTGAAAGGAGAGCAGATAGATTCATACTTTTCCTAAGAGTATTAATACAAAGTGAATACAAACAGCCTTGTCCAGGATCTTAACTCAGGTTGCCAATTCCACTTACTATGATAATAATCGTTTGAAAGCAGCTTTTAAGAAAGCTTTCTTTAAGTCAGCAAAATTCTTCATTTTTTAACTCCAATAAATTCACTCGACCCAACATCAAAGCTAGTATGTATTTACTCAATACTATATAGTTAGTTTGAATTTAGAGATCTTTTTCCCCAAACTGGTTTCCATTCCAAGGCTAAACAAACTAATCTACCCTACTATTTACCCAAAGCTGGAGAGAGAACAGATAGATTCATGCCTTTTCCAAGGGCATTAACATAAATTGAAATACAAACAGCCTTGCTCAAGATTTGAACTCGATTGTCAATTCGATTTGCAATGATGATAACTGTAACAGTAAGCAGTCATCAAAGCAAGTAGTTTATACAAAAATAAAAATCATATACATATGTGTGTGTGTGTGTGTGTGTGTTATAAATTTGTGTATGTGTGTGTATAAACATGCATACGATCTAGGAACAGCATTCTTCATACCTCAAAAATTGGCAAGTGTGCCTTGTAAAATATAGAGATTTTGGAAAACACAGACAGAGTTGTCAAAGATAGAACATACCAGAAGTGGGCAGTTAAAGTGGAGGGAAGGAGGGATGTCGGCACTTGCAAAATGAATGACCAACCAGATACGATCAGATCAGATCTTAACCTTTCCTTTTTCCCTACCAACATTTTATCCTTTTGTTTGGGAGATTGTAGATGACAAAAGAATCAATAGAGATTGGGGTATGACTTGTCGACATCCAGATTACTGATACAGAACTTGCAAAACAGAATGAAATCCATTCATCATCTTCCTTTTCTTCTTCTTCCATAGACCTATCAGTTGCTCCAAGAAGTGGGGGTGGGGATACAGCTATCTTCACTCTTTATCCATATCATCCACATACACAAATATGTTTCTAACAGTGTTATGTATATAGCAACTATAATGCACTTGTTCATCTATACACAC